>PVJX010047510.1:0-11846 GCA_004027295.1 Dolichotis patagonum
CCTGGAGAGACCCAAACAGAGAGAGATGGACTCTCACAACCCACGAAGAAACTAAAGTGCAAAAAACTGCTCGAATATGAGGTCCTGGGGCTACCATAAGAAAAGTTAAGATCAGCAAACACAGCGCACTCCTTGAGCCGCCTGAATCCCTGCCAGAGACCTGACAAAGTGACCCGCACCAAAGTGACTGGCTTGAGCCGGCGGAGCGTGGAAGTGAACAGCCTTGCGTGTGGCTCGCTCAGACCAGTCCTGCACACGACCCACCCAGAGGCGCTGTGAATTCACACCACAGCCGCACTGAAGTCGGAGGTTGGGGAGCCCAGCAGTTCTCGGGGACTGGCATCAACACGTGGTGAGTGATGGGAATAAGACCCTCCCACGGGAAAGGGAAAACCGACTGGACAACATGTTGGATTTGGGCAGGACAGCCTTAACTCCATAAGGAACTGGCTTCAGTTGGTTGCTCCCCTCGCTGAGCGGATCGGTGGAATCTGCTTGGACTAGGCCACGCCCCTGGCTGGGACCCAATGAGTAACTACAAATTAATTCTCTGAGATTGGCACACACTGGCACAGTGAAGGCCTCCAAAGGTTGACTGGCCCATAGAGGAGGAGCCAGCCCACATGCCTGTGCCTGAACTTTAATCTCTGATAACCAACTGAAGAGGGAAAAAGCTCCTAGCCTGTGCCCTCTAGAGGAGCCTTAACCATCAAGCAAAGGGGCTGGGAATTAAACTGTACATTTGTATGGAAGGAACCAAAAACATGACCAAAGGGAGAAATAAGAAAAAAACCCCAGCCCCCAACCATGAGAAGATTGATCCAGGAGAGGTAAATACAAAAGAGATTGAGGGCAGCAAAAATGCAACAGCAAACACACTGTTAGCGGACATAAAGAGATATCTTCAGGACCTCCTAGGTGGGAACAAAACTGAAATATTAATTCAAATTGAACAAGAGATAAGTAGATTAATAAAAGACAGACTGGGCACCTCTCAAGAAGACACAGACAGAAGAACGGAGGAACACAAAAGGCGAGAAAAATTTAATGAAGAATACAGAATAAACCTAGAATTCATGAAGCAGATTCAAACAGATTATCAGGAAACTAAAGACTCAATAGAAAGCTGGCAAAATTGCTTCAAAGAAACCAAAGATAGACTATCAAAAATTAAACACAGGCTTGCAATGTGTGATCATGAAAGGAAAGATCTCTTAAAAATAACAAGGGAGCAGGCAGTAAAGATACAAAGACTGGAAGATGACAAGAGGATCTATAACTTAAGAATAAAGCATGTGAATGAAGAAGCAGGAGTCAAAACAGAGGAATTACAACAGCTATTCACAGAAATTTTTAAGGAAAATTTTCCAAGCATAGAAAAAAGAAATGATATGCAGAGGTATGAAGCATACTGAACTCCAGCCACCTACAACCAAAATAGAGCTCCACCTAGACACATAATAATCAAGATCCCAGAAATTCAATATAAGAACAGAATATTAAAAGCCATCAGAGAAAAGAAACAGATCACCTATAAAGGAAAACCCATCAAAATCATAGCAGACTTCTCGACACAGACCATCAGGTCAAGAATAGCTTGGAGTGAAGTAATTCACCCCTGAAGGAGAACAATCTCCAGTCCAGATTGATGTATCCTGCAAAACTCTCTCTAGAAATTAATGGAAAAACAAGATGCTTCCATGACAAAGAGGAACTAGGAGAATTTGTGACCACTAGCCCAACCCTACAAAAAAAACTGAAGGACATTCTAGGCAGAGAGAACAAGAATATGAGCATTTCAGGAACAATGGCAGAGAGGCCTCAGTGAACAGGGCAGATAGTAGAGTAGAACAGAAATATAGACAACCAATGGCAGAAAAATAAAATAGCAGAAATAAGGCAGAGATGATTGGCTGCAATCTCTAGTATAGATGGCCTTGAAATATTAACAGAGAGAAACACAGGCAGGATAGATCAGGAGATAGGGTCCATTGAGATGCTCTACATAGGGAGGCAGTGGGACCCAAAACAAGTAGTGCACCCTATGGCAATGAAAGGAAGGCAGAGGATATTGTTAATTGGGTAACAAGATTTAAAATTTACATTATTCTCACCACTCTGCTTGGATGGATTACGTGCTGTTCCAGTTTGTCTACTTACACTAGACTTGAGGACATGGTCAGCGATCCCAAAAATAAGAGGACATATTATGGTAATCATCCCTAATTTCCTATCAACTTAATCTGAAGCCCTTTATAACTTATACTGTCTTATTATGACTGATCTTATTTGAATCTGGGTTGTCAGATTGCTACTCTATATTGACTGATTTTATTTAAGTCTGTTATGATGGATAGCATCAAGTCTAAGTGTATAGGCAACTACACTGAAGATGACAAGATTCACTAAGATACCCACTCTGGTTTGATTATTACTTGCTTTTGAAGTCTTATAATGTCTCCAATGCTTCATTTTTATTAATGTTGTTATATACTGCTGAGACATCATGGTAACCATTGTAGATCACCATGTCTTGTGGTTTTATGTGACTTTTTTGCCTCATGCTTTTCTAGGAATTGTTTTGTTTTATCTTGCTTTGTTTTGTTTTTCCCTCTAATACAGAAAGGATGCATATACATGTAGAGACTCATGCATGTGTAGAGCTTACAAACAGTTTATAAGAACAAACTATATAACATATGTTGAAATGAATAACTACTTTGAAAAAAAAGAGACACAAAATACCCAGTGCTGATTCCATAATGTCATGTTGTGAAATCAAGCAAAACTATCACTTTTTGTTCAAAATGATTTTAGCTTGCCTTGTCTTATTTAAGTTCAACACATATGAAGTTATGGTCAGCTGTTTTGAGGAGAATCAGAGATACTATGACAGCCATTCTTGGCTTCCCTAATGTCTGGCCTTGAAGACCTGAAATGCTCTCTTTGTCCTGCTCAGTTCAATTCTATACTATGTTGTTTCATGTGAATTCCCTGTATGTGACAATATGGACAACTATTTGGAAGAAAACAAGAGTCAATATGATAGAGAGTGAATATCTCAGATTGTTGAGTTTTGAAATTTATGTCTCTTACATTGCTTTCTTGTGGTCCGCTTTGTTCTGTTTTGTTGTGTTTAATTTTACCCTTTTGATATAATTGCATGTATATTTGAGAGTGTAAGATGGATGACCATATTGCTGTTTTTGTCAGATCGTGGAGCAGAACTGTTAACAGTCTCACTGTTTGAATGTCTACTTTACATGTTTTAACTTTGTAATTTGAACAACTATTTCCAAGAAGTCAGTATGTAATTTGTCAAGTAGTAATTTCTTAGGGTTTTTTGTTGTTGTTCTTTTCCTTTTTTCCTTGGAAATCTATATTGTTGCTACCCTTTATTCTGTTTTGTTTTGTTTTGTTTTTTTCTCTTTAAATAAAATTTAAAAAAAAAGAAATTGCCATTCAAAGGCAAGACTTACATCAATAATAGTCCTGTCTACAAGTTGCGCCTGAGATTTTGTTTTTGTAGGAATTAGTCTGAATGATTTTGTAAAATGATGCTCTCTGAATAAGACAGGTAAGGAACCAGGCCACTCATGGTCAGCACATCAGTTTGCCCTCATTATCTTAGCAAAAATAGAAAAAAGGTCCATGTTTTCTTTCATAGTGAGAATATCTCCAATGAACTGAGATACTATCAGCACCTGATAGCTTCAAAATGGTACTCATGAGAACACATACTTGTAGCCCAACATGTGGTAGAAAGGAAGCTTTTATTCCCACTCCAGCACTCTAGGACCATGAGCACTCTCTAGAAGTGGACTGAATATGGAACATGAAAGGGAATTGTGTGTATGCCATGTCCCTCAAACTAGCTAAGAGACAGCAGGAACTAACAACACACTGACAAAGGCTGCCTCTTGCTGCAGCCTTGGATATTGACTGAGAATATTATTGTGACCTGATAGTTTCTTCAGAAAAACATGGGAAAGCACCAAACTGTATAAATGCTAAATTAACAGCAGGGGCACTATACCACTGTCATCTATAAGGCATTGCCCTTTGCATCCTTAGAGAGTTAATACCACAGCTCCCATGCTGAGTTAGTCAAAGGTCTCTGAAGATGCAAGGTAAATCATTGGCCATAACTACATGTGCCCTACCATCATGAAGAACACATATTGAACCCTCAGACTCCTGTGCCTGCACTGTGCTGCACGTGCTAGGTGCCCATTGCCTGGCCAGTAAGGTCTCTGGGAATGTACTTTTCTACAAACTAACTCCTATTTACACACACACACACACACACACACACACACTTATGTAAGACATCCATCTATTCTTTTATGTACATTTAAATATTTTCACTTGTTCCTATTATCTTACTATTAAAAAGTACTAACTGATGAGGGAAATCATGCTGATTTTGCCATATTCTTAACACTGCTGCCTCTGACTCTTCCCTGGCAGGGGATAGGATGGTGAGCACCAAGACCCTGCTGCATGCAACTCCTGCCGTGCATTCATTTTCCTCTTGCCCTTTTCTGTCCATACTGAAAACTTCTTATCAATGTGCCCACTATTAATAAATACAAATCAATAAAATTAAAATTAAATGTCACAAAATATGAGACGAGTAGAAACATGTTAAATTTCTTCACTATTTGCTCCAAAGAAATAATTATCTTAAGCCTACAAAATGTAAATTCTTGGCCTTCTGTCTTTAGATTTTACTTTGCTAGGTTTGGTTAACTTAGCTCATCTAGGTAATTGAGAGTGATCTCATCTTGCCAATGCTGAATATTCTTCCTATGGCCCCTCTGAGTTGTGAAATTCATATAAATTGACACATTAAATAGACAAACTCAGGTTGTACTTCCCAAAATCTTAGCTGATTGGAAAAATATGTAGAAACACTGTTTACAATGGATTCCATGAAGATTCTAGAAGAGAAGTTCATTAAAAGACTCCAGTTCCTTATTTCTGAATTTGTTTCTGGCAGTGTTTTAAAGTCTCAAAAATCTCTTAATGTAAACACCTAAAAATACTTGTCAAAATATTAAAAAAAAATCATTCTAATGAACACAAGAATGTAAGGGTGGTCTCCAGAGGCCAGAATTCAAAAGAGTGACAGGAATCAGAATAGCAAATTTTTGCTAAAGTGATGATTGCCCTAGGGGAACTTGTCAATCTCAGCACCCAAGAGGCTTAGGTTCCTGTTTTACTAATAGGGTCCCACAGTGTATACTAGTCCTTCCTTAAGTTGACGATGTAGACCAGGCTGGTCTTGAACTCCCAACTCACAGTAATCCTCCTACCTCGTTCTCCTGATTGCTGGTCTTACAGGTGTGCACCACCATGCCTAGCATACCCCTTAAGACTGGTGAGAAGTTTAGGTTTTAATGGTTTCTCCCAGAATAGTAGAAATGACCTTGAACCTAAACTAGATGCTATGTGGGAATAGAAATTTCTTTAAAAAGGAGAACCGAGAAGTGTGATGCCCTCATTGAGAAGTAAACTAGAAAACATCCAAGACAGAGAAACTTGTTTATCTTACCTCAAAATCTGCCAAGAAACATCTGCCAAGAGCTCAGTGTGAACTAAACAAAGGAACTTTCTTGACAAGGGTTTGGTTTAAGTATACTTAGAAACCCCAGAATTAAAACAGTACCCCAAGTTATTTCTTAGCTGGTACTACCTCCTGAAAAACTATCAATAAATGAAAATTATAGACAGCAGTAAATGAAAATTATCTTTAGCAGGTCCACTGTCTTAGATCTTGCTGTATTTCCACAGATACATCTCTACATGTATGAATCACAATAAATCAAAAAATACATAGGAGCCGAACCTACACAAGTAAGATCAGCAGAAAAAAAGGAAATTATAAGATCTCAAAGAATCAACATATACAGCATATAAATTGCATATATTTAAAATTTGTAGGTAAATATAAGTTATCAAAACTTGTAGGAGTAAAAGATTAAAATTGAAAAACATGAAAATATGAAAAATGGGAATTATAAGATAGTATAAGATAAATAAAATAAAAATTGAATGGATGTATTCGATTGAATAAAAGACAAAGACTGCATTGACACATAGATTGGAAGGAATTTACAAAATATGCCTCAAAAGAGAGAAAGATATGGGAAATATGAGAGGCAGGCAGATGGCATAAGGAAGATTAGTATATGTCTAACTAGAGTTAAAACAGAATGTGAAACATAAGAAAGATCACATTAAGCAAAATAACAATTATTTTAAAAACTGATGAAAAACATACAAATCTTCTGTCTCAACTAGCAAAATCTAAACTAAAAAAATACAATAACTATATTACCACAAATCTTACTGAACTTGTAGACCACAAAAGACAAGGAAATTTTAAAAGAGGATGACTGAATACATACAAATGAAACCTCAACAATGATAAAAAGTAATAGAGGTTTCTGTAACCTTTTTTTTAATTTAAAGAGACGAAAGAAAGAAAAAACAGAATAAAGGGTAGCAACAATACAGATTTCCAAGGAAAAAAGGAAAAGAACAATAACAAAAAAACCTAAGAGATTATTACTTGACAAATTACATACTGACTTCTTGGAAATAGTTGTTCAAATTATAAAGTTAAAACATGTAAAGTAGACATTCAAACAGTGAGTGTCTGTTAACAGTTCTGTTCCACGATCGGAAAAAAAACCCAGCAATATGGTCATCCATCTTACCCACTCAAATATACATTCAATTATATCAAAAGGGTAAAATTAAACACAACAAAACAGAAGAAAGCGGATCACAAGAAAGCAATGTAAGGGACATAAATTCCAAAACTAGACAATCAGAGATATTCACCCTGTATCGTATTGACTCTTGTTTTCTTCCAAATAGTTGTCCATATTGTCACATACAGGGAATTCACATGAAACAACATAGTATGGAATTGATCTGAGCAGGACGAGGAGGGTGTTTCAGGTCTTCAAGACCAGACAATAGGGAAGCCGAGAATGGCTGTCATAGTGTCTCTCATTCTCCTCAAAACAACTGTCCATACCTTCATGTGTGTTGAACTTAAACAAAACAAAACAAGCTAAAATCACTTGGAACAAAGAGTGATAATTTTGCTGGATTACACATCATGACCTTATGGGATCAGCACTGGGTACTGTAGTGTCTCTTCTTCTTTAAAGTAGTTGTTCATTTCAACATGTGCTATATAGTTGGTTCTTATAAACTGTTTATAAGCTCTACACATGCATGAGTCTCTACATATATATGTATCCTTTCTGCATTAGAAGGAAAAACAAAACAAAGCAAGATAAAACAAAACAATTCCTAGAAAAGCATGAGGCAAAAAAGTCACATAAAACCGCAATATAAGGTGATCTACAATGGTTACCATGATGTCTCAGCAGTATATAACAACATTAATAAAAATGAAGCATTGGAGACATTATAAGACTTCAAAAGCAAGTAATAATCAAACCAGAGTGGGTATCTTAGTGAATCTTGTCATCTTCAGTGTAGTTGCCTACACTATGCTATCAATCATAACAGATTTAAATAAATTCAGTCAATATAAAGTAGCAATCTAACATCCCAGATTCAAATAAGATCAGTCATAATAAGACAGTATAAGTTATAAAGGGCTTCAGATTAAGTTGATAGGAAATTAGGGATGATTACCATAATATGTCCTCTTATTTTTGGGAGAGCTGACCGTGTCCTCAAGTGTAGCATAAGTAGACAAACTGGAACAGCACGTAATCCATCCAAGCAGAGTGGTGAGAATAATGTAAATTTTAAATCTTGTTACCCAATTAACAATATCCTCTGCCTCCCTTTTTTAGACAATTCCTCCCCTTTCACTCCCATGGGGTGCACTGCTTGTTTTGGGTCCCACTGCCTCCCTATATAGAACATCTCAATGGACCCTATCTCCTGATCTACTCTGCCTGTGTTTCTCTCTGTTAATATTTCAAGGCCATCTATACTAGAGATTACAGCCAATCTTCTCTGCCTTATTTCTGCTATTCTGTTTTTCTGCCATTGGTTGTCCACTTTTCTGTTCCACTCCACTGTCTCCCCCGTTCACTGAGGCCTCTCTGCCATTGTTCCTGAAATGTTCGTATTCTTGTTCTCTCTCTCTAAAATGTCCTTCAGTATTTTTTGTAGGGTTGGACTGGTGGTCACAAATTCTCCTAGTTCCTCTTTGTCATGGAAGCATCTTGTTTCTCCATTAATTTCTAGAGAGAGTTTTGCAGGATACATCAATCTGGGCTGGAGGTTGTTCTCCTTCAGGGGTGAATTACTTCACTCCAAGCTCTTCTTGACCTGATGGTCTGTGTCGAGAAGTCTGCCATGATTTTGATGGGTTTTCCTTTATAGGTGATCCATTTCTTTTCTCTGATGGCTTTTAATATTCTGTTCTTATATTGAATTTCTGGGATCTTGATTATTATGTGTCTAGGTGGAGCTCTGTTTTGGTTGTAGATGACTGGCATTCTGTATGCTTTATACATCTGCATATCATTTCCTTTTTCTATGCTTGGGAAATTTTTCTTAATAATTTCTGTGAATAGCCTTTGCAATTCCTCTGTTTTGACTCCTGCTTCTTCATTCACAGGCTTTATTCTTAAGTTATAGATCCTCTTGTCGTCTTCTAGTCTTTGTATATTTACTGCCTGTTTCCTTGTTATATTTAAGAGATCTTCCCTTTCATGATCACACATTGCAAGCATGTGTTCAATTTTTGATCGTCTATCTTTGGTTTCTTTCAAGCAGTTTTGCCAGTTTTCTATGGAGTCTTTAGTTTCCTCACAATCTCTTTGAATTTGCTTCATGAATTCTAGGTTTTTCTTGCTTTCTTCATTAAACATTTCTCTCCTTTTGTGTTCCTCCATTCTTCTGTCTGTGTCTTCTTGAGAGGTGCCCAGCCTTTCTTTTATTAATCTACTTATCTCTTGTTTAATTTGAATTAATATTTCAGTTTTGATTCCATTTACGAGGTCCTGGAGATATCTCTTTATGTCTGCTACCACTGTGTTTGATGTTGCGTGTTTGCTGCCCTCAATCTCTTTTGTATTTACCTCTCCTGGATTAATGTTCTCAGGATTGGGTGCTGGGGTTTTTTTGTTATTTCTCCCTTTTGTCATGTTTTTGGTTCCTTCCATACAAGTGTACAGTATAATTCCCAGCCCCTTTGCTTGTTGGTTAAGGCTCCTCTGGAGCACACAAGCTAGGGGTTTCTGCCCTCTGCCAGCTGCTATCAGAGAGTGAAGTTCAAGCAACCACCATGTGCGCTGGCTCCTCTCCTCTGGGCCAGTCAACCTTTGCAAGTCTTCACTGTGTCAGTGTGCAGCTGTGCTCAAGGAATTAGCTTGTAGCAACCCACTGGGGCATGGCCTAATCCAAGCAGATTCCACCAATCTGCTCGGTGAGGGGAGCAGGCAACTGAAGCCACTTCCTTATGGAGTTAAGGCTATCCTGCCCACATCCAACATGCCTTCCAGTTGGTTTCCCCTTTCCCGTGGGAGGGTCTTATTCCCATCACTCACTGCATGTTGATGCCAGTCCCTGAGCCTGCTGGGCTCCCCGCCCTCCGACTTCAGCACACCTGCGGCACAAATTCACAGTGCCTCTGGGTCAGTCGTGTGCAGGGCCGGGTTTGGGCGAACTGCATGCAGGGATGTTCAGCTCCACACTCTGCCTCTCAAGCCAGTCGCATCGGCGCAGTTCAGTCGGTCAGGTCACTCTTGGGCAGGAATTCTGGTGGCTTGAGGAGGGAGCCGTGCTTGCTGATCTTAGCTTCACTAATGGTAGCCCCGGGACCTCATATTTGAGTGTTTTTTTTTCACTTTAGTTTCTTCCTGGGTTGAGAGAGTCCATCTCTCTCTGTTTGGGTCTCTCCAGGGTGTTAAATTCTGGCATTTAAACTGTCTCTCTCAGAGAGAATCTCTCTCCTGCTACTTACCGGTCCGCCATTTTTGGAAACGCTCAGGTTGCTGTAATCTATACAAAGTTAATTCAAAGCATGTTCCTTTGAGATGAGCTTAAGAAAATCACATCTGCTCTCCTTCCATGAGGAGTCGCTTAATAAGTGGACAATAACATTCTACAGATTACCGTTAGTGATAACTTTCTGTTTTAAATACTCTCAGCTGGGATGCTTATGACCCTGCAGGTCACAGCACCTCAGTGTTGATATTCCATGTGGTAAAGTAACAACATGCTCCACCTGTGGATCAGAGAGCTTGTGTGCCTGCTTTTGCATCAGAGCTGTTTCTTCTCAAACTGCCCTTGCGGTCTATGCCAAGACAGTCACACACTTTGTAGTCACCCAGTGGCTGTGGCATAGGCTGAAAGGACAGTTGCTCTACTCCTCATGAGAGGGTCTGTCTGCCATCGGTGTTGGCCACCTTTTTTGGCGCTGAGGCACAGAACCTGACACCTATGACTTAAAGGGAAAAATGGTTTAATTTAGCTTATAGTTTCATGGGTTTCAGCCCATCATAATGCAGAAAAAATGTGATGGAAGGATATGGCAGAGCAAACCTGGGAAGCACAGCGGGGAGACAGTCCAGGGAAAGAGACGAGTGGTCAGACATGACTGCAAGGTCATACCTCTGTGACCCATCCAGACACACCCACAGGGGTGCTCCACCAATCCCCTGTGGACTCCCAAGTCAGTCAAGTTGACACAGCCAAAGTAAACCATCACAGAAGCAAACCTATAACACTTTGCTTTCTTCATTTTCCTCTATAACTAAGAGGCACCTAAATGTGCTCTTACAATAACATGACTTACCACGTTGTTTTTTGTGACTGTATCTCAAAAGGCAAGGTTAGTGGTCATTTAAATAAAACAATGATTGTAAAACACCAAATACAGACATACACTCTGTTTTTACTCAATTGTTTTCTTCCATGATTCTTTTTCCTTTCTGAATATATAGTCAAGAAGAATCAGTGTTAAGTATAGAGTTTGTTCAATCCAATTTTTATATTCTTAGAAAGATTCATGTAATTTTAGATACTTTAACACATTTATCTTCCTCCAGTATAAAAAAAAGAAAAACAAAACTTTCCCAAAATAATCCTAAAATTTTGGAAGAGATAGTAATAAAAATATTTTTATACTGTCTTTATGACAGAAGACTTGGACTCTCATGGGCTGGAGAAAATAGGCTGTATGCATAGGTTTTTGAATCCTTCAGTTTACACACACAACTTCTGGTTTAGAAAAACCAGCATCACTAGGAAGGTTAGGACAGGAAAAATACCTCCCACATAGTTTAAGTTTACCTACTTCTCAGGGGTGTGTGTTCTCACAAATACAGAGTACAACCCTAAATTATATTTCTTTGTTTTCCTATATTGTTCCAAAAGAAAAAAATTGACATTCAAGCACAATCATGATACGAATAGTGGAATAGGATCCTCTCAGTATTTCCAGCATTATGCATTTCCTCTAAAACTCATTTTCTGACTTGTAAAATGTGTAAAATATCCATATTATTGCACAGAGTCTCTCTGATTAAAACATCCACTTTTCTCAAGGTGAATGCTAAATTCTGTGGTCTGGCATCAGGAGACTCAATGTTTTTCTCTCTCCTTCCCCTCTGGAGACAGCTAGTCAGCCCTTACCTGATACTGTTTATTTGGTCCAGCTAAAATATAGACCTTTCTAGAATGAGAAAATTCTCTTGGGATATACAGTTGTTTTCCTTAAAAGATATTTCTTCCTTTATCTCATCACCAGTTCCTTTTTATCCAACTTTTGTACTCAAGTTAGATGTGACTGAACAATTGCTGTGAATCAGGTATGGGATATCTTCACAACATACCCA
>PVJX010047511.1:0-11849 GCA_004027295.1 Dolichotis patagonum
AGAACCAACTATATAACACATGTTGAAATGAGCAACTACTTTGAAGAAAAAGAGACACTACAATACCCAGTGCTGATTCCATAATGTCATGATGTGAAGTCCAGCAAAACTATCACTTTTTGTTCAAAGTGATCTTAGCTTGCTTTGCCTTGTTTAAGTTCAACACACATTAAGGTATGGACAGCTGTTTTGAGGAGAACGAGAGACACTATGACAGCCATTCTTGGCTTCCCTAATGTCTGGTCTTGAAGACCTGAAATGCCCTCCTCGTCCTGCTCAGATGAATTCCATACTAGGTTGTTTCATGTGAATTCCCTGTATGTGACAATGTGGACAACTATTTGGAAGAAAACAAGAGTCAATATGATAGAGAGTGAATATCTCCAATTGTCTAGCTTTGAAATTTTTGTCTCTTACATTGCTTTCTTGTGATCCGCTTTGCTCTGTTTTATTGTGTTTAATTTTACCCTTTTGATACAATTGCATGTATATTTTCATGGGTAAGATGGATGACCATATTGCTGTTTTTGTCAGATCGTGGAGCAGAGCTGTTGACAGTCTCACTGTTTGAATGTCTACTTTACATGTTTTAACTTTGTAAATTGAGCAACTATTTCCTAGAAGTCAGTATGTAATTTGTCAAGCAATAATTTCTTAGGTTTTTTGTTGTTGTTCTTTTCCTTTTTTCCTTGGAATACTGTATTGTTGCTACCCTTTATTCTGTTTTGCTTTGTTTTGTTTTGTTGTTTTCTCTTTAAATAAAATTATTTTTTAAAAAAAGATCAAGTCCAGGAGTGAGAAGGTTCAGAACCACTTAGGTAAATCGCAGGTTGCCCCCCCCAATCTAAAAACTGAGCAGTTTGGTGGGACCCAAAATGCGCAGCACCCTGTGGGAGTGAAAGGGGAGGAATAGTCTAAAAAAAGAAGGCAGAGGATATTGTTAATAGTGTAACAGGATTTAAAACCCACATTACTCACACTGCTCTGTTTAGATGGATTATATTCTGCTCCAGTTTGTCTACTTGTACTAGATTTGAGGGCACAGACAGCTATCCTGAAAATAGCAGGATATAGTACGGTAATCATCCTTAATTTCCTATTAACTTAATCTGAAGTCCTGTATAACTTACACTGTTTTAGCATGACTGATCTTAATTGAATCTGGTTTGTTAGATTGCTGTTTTGTATTGACAGATTATATTCAAATCTGTATCAAGTCTGAGAGTATAGGCAACTACACTGAAGACAAGATTCACTAAGATACCCATTCTGGTTTGATTATTACCTGCTTTTGAAGTTTTATACTGTCTACAGTGTATTGATTTTATTAATATTGTTGTGCACTGCTATATTCAATTATATTATGCCTGATGATATGGACAATTCTATTGAAGATAACAAGAGACAACACAGTAACCATTGTATATCACCTTGTACTGTGGTTTTATATGACATTTTCATTTCATGTTTTTTATAAGAATTTGTTTTGTTTTGTCTTGCTATGTTTTGTTTTTCCCTCTAATACAGAAAAGATAGAAATACATGAAGAGACTCATGCATATGTAGAACCTATAAACAGTTTATGAGAACTGTCATGGTTTATGTCGGTGGCCCCCAGGCCTCATGTATTTGCACTGTACATTTGTGACTGGTTCATTGTCTAGTGCTTGGATTGATGGTGTCAGTGCTATACCCTCCTGGGGGTGGAGTCAGGATGTGATGTAATAGCAGGAAGAAGGTGTGTCTCTCTCTTTTGCCCGTTTCCTCTTGCCGTTTGCAGCCGCCATGAACTGCAGCCCCGCCATGCCACCCTGCCTTGGAGCCAACTGAATATGGACTGAAACCTCCAAAAACTGTAAGAAATAAACCTTTCCTTTCCCAACTTTGGGCATCGGGTATTTTGTCTCAGCGATGAGTAAAAAGTAACTAAGACAAGAACCTATTATATAATGTATGATGAAATGAACAGCTACTTTGAAGAAAAAGAGACACTAAGGTACCCAGTGCTGATTCCGTAGCATCATGAAGTGAAATCCAGCAATACTATTATTCTTTGTTCAGAGTGATTTTAGCCTATTTTGTTTTGTTTAAGTTCAACATACATGAAGGTATGGGCAGCTATTTTGAAGAGAATGAGAGACACTATGGCAGCCATTGTTGGCTTCCCTATTGTCTGGTCTTGAAGACTGAAAATGCCTTCCTAATCCTGTTCAGATCAGTTCTATACTATATTGTTTTGTGTGAATTCTCTGTATGTGAAGACATGGACAACTATTTGGAAGAAAACAAGAGACAATATGATAGATAGTGAAGATCTCTGATTGTCTTGCTTTGAAATTTATGTCTCTTACATTGCCTTCTTGTGTTCTGTCTTGTTCTGTTTAATTTTACCCTGTTTAAAATTTTTAAAAAAAGATCAGTTTTGTCTGTTTCTGTACCCAACACAAATGGAATAATAAATAGGCAATCTTTGGGGTCTGGCTTTTTCCACACATGTTGTGTTTACTGAGAGTCACTCATGTAGTTGCCTGGATACAGACCACCTATTCTCACTACCATATAGTATTCCATTATGCAGACATGCCCAACTGTATTCATTCTGTCTATTGCTTTTGGATAATATCCTTATTCTTTGTTTTACTATTAGAAAGAGCTCTGTTGTGACAGTTGTAATGCATATTGTTGGGTGGCTATATGACTGCATTTTTATTGGATGTATAATTAGAAGTGAAATGACTGAGTAATAAGGTAGGATATATGTTCAGCTTTATTTGACACTGATAAACCATTTACCAAACGGTTAACTTTACCGATTTATACTTCCACCAACAGTGTAGGAAAGTTCGCTTTGTTCCATGTTCTCAGCCTTCATTTGGAACTTTATGTCCTGTCTCATTTTTAACCATTCCACTGGGCACATAGAGGTACACTGTGGTTCCAATTTGCATTTCCTTGATGACTAATGATTTGAGTGCCTTTTCCTATGGTTGGCTTTATTTTATTTATGTATTTGGCACTTGTTTTTTGTTTGTTTATTGGTTTGTTTGGTTTTGTTTTGTTTTGAGACAGGATACCACTGTGCAATTAAGGGTGGCCTTGAACTTATTTTGTAGCTTAGGCTCTTAACTTGCAGTGATTCTCTTGCCTCAGCCTTCCAAATGCTGGAATTACAGATGTGTACAATCATGCCCAGCCTTTGGATGTTTTCCAATCAAACCTCTTACCCATATTTTCTTCTGGGTTGTCTTTTACTAATAGGTCTATAAGTCTTTATATATACTGTATCCAAGTACTTTACTGGATATAAGTATCAAAAATGTTTTCCCACTTATATTTATACCATCTTACTGGTGTGTCAATAAAACAAAATTCTTAAATGTGATTTATCAATGTATGTTTCCTTTTCTGTCTAACAATTTTTGTCTCCTTTCAAATAAATCTCTGCATACTCAGGGATTGTGAGCATGTTATCCTGTGTTTTCTTCTATAACTTCTGTTTCCTGTATATGTGTATGTTTATGCTGTTGGCAATTGAATCAAGAAATGCTGAGCTACATCCCTGGTCCTTTGATTTTTTAATTTTTATCTTGAGGCAGAGTCTCACTAAATTACCTAAGTAGGCTTGTAACTTGCAATCCTCCTACCTCAGCCTCCCAAGTATCTGGCATTATAAGAATGTACCATCACATCTGGCTTCTTCCTCCCTCTTGTAAGGACATTTGTGATGCTACTGAGGGCCCACCCAGACAATCTAGGATCAATTCTACCTCACAAGAGCTCAACGTGCTCATGTCTGAGGATTCTTTTTCCAAATAAGGTAACAAGCACAGTTTCCGAGGATTAGGATCTGTTACCTTTAGGGTGAGTCCGGAGGTACTTTATTCAGCCTACCACATTTGTGATTTTTTTTCTTAAGTACATAATCATGACATCTGTGAAGAATGACAGCTTTCATTTCTCCAGGATAGCTCGTGTTTTATTACCTTCTTTTTATAAATAGATGCTCTTTGACCTATAATGGTGTTACATCCTAATAAATCCATCATACATTTAAAATAGTCTAAGTTGAAAGAGTTTTATATACCAACCGGCTAAACGCCCTAGCTTAGCAACACAACACCCTGAAGCAGGGGTTGTTCACACTCATGATCGTATGGTTAATGGGGAGCTTTGACTCGCCGCGGCTGCTCAGCTTCTCACGACAGTATTGATCGTAGAGCGTATCGCCAGTCCAGGGAAAGATCAAACTTCAAAATTCAAAGTGTGGTTTCTATTGAAGGTATATCGCGCTCACATTACTGTAAAGCCAAAAGAATCCTAAGTCAAGCCATCACAAGTCAGGGACCATCTGTAGGGAAGCAGGATGACTTCATAAACTCACACAGACAGTGGGATCAGAAGCAAGACTAGAGTCCGGAGTTCCTGCCTGTGAGTCCACCATTTGTTCCTTCTTTCTCTCTGCCTCACGGCTCTGGCTGCCCCCTCTACTGCCAAGTTCCCTGCCTGGCAATGATCCTGAAAGGGCCAGAGCCCTATGGATTTCCAGATGGGATAGTGTCAGTCCTAAGCCTTGGTCAGGTTTACAAGGGCAGGCCTCATGGTGGTTCAGACACACCAGGCTTCTTCCTCAGAGGAACCTTGCACTTGGTGATTAATGCTTCATAGCTCTCATCTTGGAATAATGTCTTGACTGTGTGTTTTGTGTGAGGTCAGATGGGAAGGACATGGGTACCCATAGGGAGTTGGGGCCTACTCATGGTCCAGCCTCCTGCTACCTTGCAAAACCCCTGATCCCCCATCCCCAAGAGCCTCCCTCAGGACTGTCATGGCCCTCCTCCCCAGGTAGGGAACAAGGGGAGTCAGGGTACAGAGTCCCACAGGTAGAGTTTGGCAGCTGTGTGCACGTGGAGGAAGGCTGGCCAGCTGCCATGTGTCTAAGGATTGAGCCTCTCATCTATCCAATCCAGGTACCAAGCATGTTTAATACTGATGCTTACCAATTTGTAAAGCAACCCATCTCTGCAGGTTGGGTGGAGCCATGGAAAGGGAGATGCTTGGCCTGGTTTCTTCAGGTCTTATTCACAGGAGCTCCAAGATGCCTCAGGCCTCAGGCTGGCATCTTGGGAGAATACTCCTGGGCACCTAAGAAGTCACATACATTCACTCACAAGTACACCATGCTGCAGCCCTCCCCCAGCCCACTCCAGGCCTGGGAAATCCTTTTTCCCTTTCTCCCTTTCCAAACCTGGCTTGAATTCTCTCTTCTCAACTCAAGACTCCCTCTACAGAGGAACTGCTAAATACAAATGGTGTAATTTTAGTGATTCCACATACAAGTCAATGCTCAGCTATTTGCATTTATATTTGCATTGCATAATATAAAGAGGAACTGTAAAATCCATGGTCATAAATGAAAACTTTAATTTTTTCTTAGGATGACATTAAATAACAAATGAAAAACACCGTGACAGTCAGGAAGAGAGGAAAAAGCTTTATCTGTAATGTACTTTTTTCCTGCTTTTTAACCTTGAGGCCTCACATTTTCATTTTGCACTAAGCCTCACAAATTATGTAGCAGCTCCAGTTACAACTAGCTCCTTGCCTAAGCCAACACTATGCAAGCCTACAGCTGACCCCGAAACCAATGACTGGAACCCAGCCTCACAATAATGTGACTTTCTGTGAGTGCCCCGCGGTGACTCACAGCTCAAGACTGTATATTTCTCACTTGTCTGAATGCAAAGTAAAAGTGGCTATTTTTACAGAACAAAAACCAGGGGGAAATACAGAATTCAACCCATCTATATGCACTGCTGCACCTGAGACACTCAGCACACATAATAAATCTGTCTTTGGAAACTTGCTCCTTTGCAGTTTTGACACAGATAAATGACAAGTATTAAATCTTAAGGGAAAAGAACCAGCTGCTGTAGTTGTTGAATTACTGAGACGGAAGCCTCTAGACCCGCTGATGTGAAATATCAGACAGAGGCCTCCCGGAAAAGTCACAGGTGAACTGGGAGAATGTCAGGGGTGACCTCCATGTGTCTCTGTATTAACCAATCCAGGGTCTTGTCTAATCTCACAGAAACTGAGCTTTGGAAGCCATTACTGTTTTCTTGAACTTGCAGGGACATTTTTGGGTCAGACCACACTACATCAGTGTTCCTGAACTTGGACTGCAACTTTATGGAATTTTCCTTAGCTAGAACAAGGTACCTGGTGAAAGAACAAAGACTAGCAATGGACATATTCATTGTTCAGCACAGCACACTTGCCTGGGAGTCAAGACAATGGGGATAGATCTAGAAGGTTAGAACTTAAGGTAGCTAACAGGATGGGGATGGAGCCCCCAAGAGGATGGACATGACATCTGCTTTTGCTTCCTTTGTGCTTCATGTGTCACTTGGCTTAGAGTGGAGACTTGGGACACTTTTTAGAAAATTAAATTCTGTTGAACTCTTATTTTTAGATGTGAAACCATGCCCCAGAAAATGTCCAGGATATTCTCAAAAGTTCACACAGCTAACCAATGGCAAACTGAGACCACAGCGAAGATATTTTGCCCTTGGTGAAAGCTCTTTGTGTGCTGGCACATTTGGGAAGAAAATTGGTGTCATTCTCTTTGGAGATTACATGTGTTTCTTATGGATAGAAAAGAATCCCAACAATGAGTTGCTCCCCAAAATGTAAGCAGAAGTGAGAGAAGGTGGAGGTGCAGGTGCAGGGCTGGGCCAGCACAGTGAAGGCTGACAGGGGCTCTGACAAGGCAGCCCAGCCTCTCAATACAAAGGACTCACAATCTGTCCCAGTGGACAGACAACCCCAGCTGAGAGCTGGGGGCAGGACTGTGTACTGAAGGCTTCCTCTGGGGCATACACCCATCTCTAAGAGCAAATTAACCCATTTAGTCCTGGTAACAAAGCCAGGAGGCACTGTTATCATTTCCATTGGAACGAAACAGGAAAATTGGCCATCGAGAAGACAAGTCAGGCCCCAACCCGAGTTTAAACTTTCTCTTAACCTTTTGCTCTACAAAAAGACAAACAAGGACTTTGCCCCCAGAAACAGGCAAAGTCCCTCAGAGATAACAGAAACACCTTGCACTCCCTGCCTCCAGGACAGCAAAAGTCCAGCCCAACTATTGGGAAGGTCACTCCCAGAAGTGTCTCCATCCCTCAGTGCTGCTCCTAACTGCTTCCTTCCTGGAAGCCACTGCTGAACCCAGCTGACTGGAGCTGGATGCCCACCTCCTTGAAGCCACCTCATTCTGTTGCACCCCCAATGGAAAAGAGACAGCATGGTGCACTCACAGAGCCCACAGTCGCTGGACTTGGTCTCTCCCAGGTCATTTACCATCCTAGTCCTCAATCTCTTCAATCCCTAAACTAGATGCCAGGCGTGCTTCCCAGGATGCCAGTGAGGAATTATCCTGCGCAGAAGCATGTTGTGAACTCTTTGCTGCTAGCCAATACCCACTGTGTTATGCACACAGTGGAATGCACACAGTCATTCCACTGTGTGCATAACAAGGACCAACTATGAGACTGCTTAAGAGCCCACACCTTGAAGACATAGAGATATGGGCAAGTTATGAAACCTTTCTCCATTTCAGTTTCCATATCTGTAAAATGGACATAGTAGTGATGCTTGCCATAGGAATGGCAGATGGCAAGTTCAAGATAATGCATGAAAATTAATAGTAAAAATTCAGTGTGGCTCTGAATGAGTTCATGTGTAACACAATCAGTGGTGACAGGGCCTGGTACACGTGAGTAAGCATTGTTATTACTAATTCTTTTCAAATCAAGGGGCGGGAAGGACAATGCCTTATAAGGTGCCTAGCTTTGTTCTAGTAGATAGCTTGAACTCCTTAAATATAAACTATTCAGGTAGTGGCATGAGTTGTTTCTTTGTGATGGTGTTAGATGGCCTGATGATTCCTGTGATCATCCACGTGGAGCGTGGAGCGGCTCTGCCTTAGGCTGTGGCAGGACTCTGCCCCTTCCACCTGGCCTGGCCCAGACAGCAAGGCTGGACCTTATTCTTAATTCCCCATTGTCCCAAATATGGCAAGGCTGGTTTCAGGGATCTGAGATCTGTAAACTGCGGTATATCCCAGGGCCTGTGTTTGGAAGCATCTGAGCTAGGAAAAAGAAAAGGGAAAAAAAGGAAAAAATAAAAATATCCTGTTTGTTTACTGCTCTGCTCTTCTCATCCTGAAATTCTTTATAATATTGGACCAAAGGGCCCCCACCTCTTCATGTTAACCTGGGCCCTCTAAATGATATAGCTGGTTCTGTTATTTGGGGTCCCAGGAGCTCTCAGACTGGTGCCCAGAAACTCCCCGGTTCCTGCTACCTTCTCCAAGCCAGATTGCATTCCTTGTTTCCTGGCGTCACTTCTGACCCACGCAGATATAGTTCTGACAGCAGCCTTGGAAAATGTACAAGCTGAGACACAATTTAAGCCTCCCTCAGACCTCAGGGATTTGTTTTCCTGGAATCCAGGGTTTCCAGAGCCAGGCCTGGGTTTCCACACCTTTTCTTTTCTTGTACCTATCACCTACTTCGCACTTTAATGTGCTATAATGCTGTATGCTATTTTTACTTGCCCTGTTTCATGAAATTCTTTCAGTGACTAATAATATACGTATTATTTTCTCTGTTTTATACAAGAGTAAGTTCAAACAATTCAATAAAATCAAATAGCAGATCAGAAGTCAAACCAGTAAATAAACACAAATGTGCTTGGATCCACAGCCCCTGATCTACACTGAGTCGTTATACTCAGTGGTCCTTTTCTACGTCTGACCCCATTTCCCTCCTTCCAGTCCCGCCACATGAGACCTTCACCTGCTCTGCATCTAAGCCTGACTGCCCACTCAATGCCTCCTGTCTGGCACCTCCCACTGCCAAGTACTGACAAGAGATAGTTTACCACCATAAACACATAAAGGGTCTCTACATTAGGTTCTTGTGGCTATGTAACAAATAAGACACAAAATATTTATCTGAAAACAAGATGTGTTCCTGAATACCATATCTGACATCCACATCTTAAAGGAGAACCAATTTAATTCGGCTCACTTTTTAAAGAGAGTCAGTCCATGGTGGGCTGGCTCCAATGCAAAAACATCATGGAGAGAGGTTATGATGGAGCAGAGCTGCTGAGACCACAAGAGGGAAATAGTACTAGAAACCAGAGACCAGACACAGGCCCCAAGGCCATGCCTCTACACCACCCCCCAGACATACCTCTAAGAGGCTTTACTAATCCCCTGGATGGATCCCAAAGCCAATCACATTGACACTCCACCTTAACCAACACAAAAGAGAAATGCATCTCTCAGTTAAGGGATCCTAAAGTGATATCACTGTGCTAAAATGAAGATGGAGCCTTGGCCTTACTGTCCCCTGGAAGCTCTAAAGCAAGGTCCCTCCCTTATTCTGGTAACCACTGGCACCCTTTGCCTTGTGGCCACATCAAAGTCAGAGCCTCTGAGTCTCTGCTCCATCTTCCTGTAGCCTTTTCTGTGCATATCAAATCTCCCTCTGTCTCCTTTTCCCTTTCACTGACATGCATGTGCACCTAAGGCCCAACTGGACAATGCAGAATAAATGTTCCATCTCAAGGTCCTTAATCACATCTGCAAAGGCACTCTTTTACCATCTAAGGTAACACCCACACATTGCCAGGACTGGAACGTGAATGTGTTTGGGGGCACCACTCTTCCATCTACTAAAGTGAGCAGGTATGCTAATAGCTGGGGAGTTAAGTGGAAAAGAAAAGATTTCCTTGGGCATGTCTGAAGCATTCCTGATCTGCCTCCAGTCAGCGCAGCCCCCCAAAGACAACCAGCTCCACCATGTGTAGGCAGAGAGTCAGAGGGGGGAGCGGTACGGGGTGAAGGAGGTAGGAGTAAGTCGCAGAGGGCTACAGAGCAGGGGCAGAACAGAAAGTTAGCTGCCCCGCAGGGAGTCTCCGCTCGCCCTCCTCATGGGCCTTTTCCAACTTTGCAAATGAAATATGTGTGAAAGTCATTGAATCTGCTCGAAAACTATTGAATCTGTTAAAAATGTTGCTCTGGGACCGTGGGGTTTTCAAACAGTGGCTAATGAGCCTTCCTCCTTCTGTTTCCCTTTGCTGCGCTACTCCTTTTCTGCCTCTCAGTACTCAGCTAGAAAATTTCTGGTTCTGCTTTCCCCTCCTCATGCCCACCTTCTTCCTCACCCTTCCATATTGGGAAAATCACTTCCAGCCCCGGAATCCCTGGAGACCACATTCAGTCACACAGAGGGTAGAAAGCAGAATAACTCTTTCCTGAAACAGAAGGAGGAGAATGGCTAGAAAACGCCTTAAGTAAGGTCAAGTCCCCTGAGAAGCTCCTCTACTCAGGCCTCCGTCTACACGGGACAGCTCCCCCAGTGGGTGCATCTGGTACTGCACTAGTTCACCGGGCTTTGACATTCAGAGCCTTTGGCATTCCAGAAGGCAAGACCCAAGAACTGAGGCAAACTGGAATGAACTATGTCATTTGATGGCTGCATATTCTTCCAGTAAAGAGGCCAGTGGAACTCTGTGGCAGGGAAAAGGTAAAGATATAACTGCCAGCCTCTCAGTAGGATCCTGTGGCATAATGGGTAGCTCACTGGACTCCTAACTGCCAGTACCTCAGTATCAGACCCCAGCACAGCCTTACTCAGGAGAGGTTGAGGAATGATCCCATATAGCATCATGCCTATTGTTCTTACACTCCCCTCTGAGCAGAGATAGCTTGGTCTCCTGCATCTTGACACCGAAATGGACATACTAACTTTTCACATTTCCTTCTTTAAAGAGCATATATTTTCAGCTAAGCATCCACTGTTCTAGATAAACCTGGAGGAGCTAAAGCAGGAGCTTCAGCTCGCCTCTAAGTGAAATGGTATCTACACCAGTCAGTGTTGAGCCAGAGAAGCAGAACTACTGTGTAAGAAAGAGATGAGAGATTTTACAAGATCAGTTATTTCTGGGACAGACCTCTGCATTGTAGGAGCTGGTTAGACTGTCCTGATAAAGCCATCCCTATGGCTAATGTCTGAGCTCAGAGTCCATGGACCAAGCATCAGGAAGGCAGGATCATGAGCAGGCTGGAACTCCGCAGCCACGAGGTGGGACCCCAAAAGAATAGCACAGAATCCATGCATCCACATCATCTTAGACCCTGGTGAAGAGGAAACCCTGGCCAAGCCCTTATCCCTGAGCTTAACTCACACAAGCTATGGCCTTCCAGAAGGTTTACAGATCAGCAACCACATAAGCTGACAACACCTCCTTTTTGCCCTCCAAAGACTCAAGAAAATCTCTGTGACCCATGCTAACTGGGAATACCCAGGAAGGCACTTGTGCTGGCAGTTTTCAAAGCTGCCACAGTGTCTTGGTTCACACCCCCAGGAAGATCTGTGATAGGGTTGAGTGTGAAGGAAGCTTTTGGGGGTGCTTTCTTGGAAGCAAGGAAGCAGGATGAAGAGAGGGAGATGCTTGACCCAGAGGCATCACAATAACAACACACAATGTGGAGAGCTCTGGAGTCAAGATAGAGTCAAGCTTCAGGGCTGCATGGAGTCCAGGTTGCTATGGGAAAGAGCATGTGACCTAGGGAAGACATTGAGGTGGCTGTGAGCTGTCGGCAGCCACCACTCCTGGCTGCTAGAAGAATGAGTTCCTGGGTCCCAAAGGGGGATCTGTGTGGGCACCGCAGCATCCAGCGTGACCTGCTCTGCCCCCACAAGGATGGGACCATGTGTGTGGTGGAGCTGGACAGTTCTCCCCACTGTTTGAGGACCACTGCCCAGTGGCTGCCTTCC
>PVJX010047512.1:0-11845 GCA_004027295.1 Dolichotis patagonum
TGAAAGAAACACAATAATATGCTGAATACAAGAAATTCATTTAATAAAAAAATAGACAAACTCAGAGCATGAAAAACAATGCTCCTTGCAATAAGAAAACAAAGTAAGATGAGTACCTATTCTACTTACAGAAAAAATGGACTTTAAGTCTAAACTTATCAAGAGAAACAAAGTTCATAACATACTGGTAAAAGAAATAATTCAGCAGAAGAGATAATACTTATGAATATCTATGCAACATAAGCTAGTGCAACAAAGTTCCTCTAACAAATACACTTGACATAAAAGATCCAATAAACAATAATATAATCCTAGTGTGGGACCTTCACACACTATTTTCATAGACAGACAAATCCACCGGAGAAATAATTAACAAAACAATTAGTGTTGGAACATGCCTTTGCACAATAGGATATAATAGAATACAGAATGTTCAAACCAAAAATAGAATACACATTTTTCCCCATATAACATGGAGCTTTGTCAAAAACAGACCATAGACTAAGCCATAAATCTTGTTTAAATAAATAGAAAAGGATCAATGCAATCTCATGTGTACCATCAGATAACAGTGTGATGAAAGTAAACACAAATGCCAAAAGAAACCACACTGTCTTGGTTACTTTTTTCTCATTGTTGAGACAAAATACCTGACTCCCAATATGAAGGAAGGAAAGGTTTATTTATCTTACAGTTTTGGAAGGTTCAGTCCATATTTAGCTGGCTCCAAGGCAGGGTGGCATGCCTAAGAGTTAGCCATTCATGGCAGCCACAAATGACAAGAGCTAACTGGTCAGAAGAGGAAAAATCATACCTCCTTCCCTCTTTACATTGTATGCAGGTCCATCCTTGAGCAAGTGCAGCACCACAACACCAATCCCAGCACTGACAAGAAACCAATCACAAATGCTAGATTCAGCCACCTCCGTGACTGCATGAGGCTTGGGGCCACCTAGACACAAGCCATAACACATATACAAATTACGTAAACATTACCATCTTAACAGCTCTATGAGTCACAGAAGAAATTAAAGAAGAAATTAAACAGTTCCTAGATTCAAATGATATAACTAGTACAAAGTACAAGAACATATAGCACACAATGAAAGCAGTCCTAAGTGGGAAATTTATAGCTATGAGTGTCCATATCAAGAAAAATTTAAAAAGCAATTCCAACAAATTATCTAATGATATACTTACTAGCCCAAGAAAAACAACAATCAACAAGATTCAAAATACTTCAAAAAAGAAACTATAAGAAGAGAAAAGTTATTGACATCGAATATAAAACAACCACAAAGATTTAATAGTTCAAAAGTTGGTTCTTTGAAAGGATAAACAAAATAGACAAATTCTTAAACCAATTTACCAGGAAAGATAAGAAAATACCAATATCATGGAAATTAGAAAACAGCAGGTTAAATAATGACAGATACTCCTGAAATTCAAAGACTCTAAATATTTCAAAAACCTATACTCCAATAAATTATTATAATCTCATTTCACAATAAGTCCAAAAAATCAAAATCTAGAAATTAATCTAGCCAATGAAGTAGAAAACTTATAAAATGAAAGTATAGTAATGTGACAAATGAGATTGGAGAGGACATCAATAAGTGGCTAGGAATATCCAATGTTGTCAAACACTGACACCATGAAAAACGATGCATAGATTTCAGGCAATCCTAATTTTAAAAAGGGCCACAAGTACTCTTCACAGAACTAGAAAAAGCAACCCTACAATTTATACTGGTCCTGAAGAAACTCAGAATACCAAAAGTGATCCTGAGCAAGAAGAAAAAACTGGAGATAGCAAACTCTTAAATATCAAGTGATATTACAAAGGTCTAGATTTGAAAAAAGATAAAGAAAAAGACAGGAAATTGGTTTTCTTATTTGAGAAACCCAAGTATAAATAATTTAAATAGTAAAACTTAGAAACTAGAGAACATGGATGAAGTCCTAAAATCAGAGTAAAACATAGAGACAAATGAAGAGGGGAGGGTGTAAAGGTGATCCTGAATTAAACGAGATGTGTTAAATGCTCAGGCACCAACTTCCCATGAAGGATGTATTCACTCTATTAGGCATTATATATTGTTGAAAAATAAGTACTTAGTAAAAGAACAGTGCTGTGACAGTTGACATATGGAAATCTAGTGATGAGGACAGTATTAAATTTGGAGTCACAGAATACAGAAAAGACAAGTTACTCGGATCAGAGCACTGTTCAGGTTGACAGCAGGCAAGTCTCTAAGAGCTGAAGGACAATCTGGTTGGATAATTGGAGTTTTTGTACTGGGTAGTATGTAATAAAAGGGTACTGGGTTGGCAAGTGCAGACATCTCCGGACTGCATTTTTTATGTTGTCCTAAATCTTCTTGAACTTCAAAGAACAGAAACACTGTAACATAAGTTGTGTATAAAACATAAAAGCTGAAAAGATAATTTGCTCCAGTCTCACAAAATTCCCCTTTGTTTTAGATACTGATATCTGGACACATTAACTCTTTCAGATATCTGGTTCACTATTCATTAGGGGAATAAATAAGTCATATTTATTTTTCACTCTACGCTGTTTCTCCTTAGCATTAGTGCAGTACCTCGTGACTGCCCAATATGTGCTTCACAGGTCAGTGTCAGCAGAGATATTGGGGGCTGAGAATTTTAACACTTTGTCAACATGGAAAGCACTACCAAGTGATTCAAAGAGAAGCTGAACATCAAAATACTAAGACAAAGAATTTAACAGGTCCCTAAATTTGCCTTGCTAAAAGAAAACAATAATAGATCATCACAAAGTTGAGAGCAAGGGTCACTTTCGCCTCCATTAATTCAACACAATTACTAAGTATTTCTGGTGTGCATACAAGACATTCTTCTAGCATAGAACAGAGAAAAAAACACCCAGATACACAAATGAAAAAACAAAAGTCTCATCCTGCTGGAGTTTGCATTCTCCTACAGAGATCAGAGCAATAGAGTCGGTTACCAGTTTCCCCTGTTCATGAAAAGTGTGGTTAGAATGAAGAGGGCAATTAAAAGTTTAAATAAAAGCCTGCCCAGGGTGCCTGCCAAAGCCAAGTGGACCTGTCCTACAGGCCCCATAACAGGACACTTCTCCATTTATAGAAAGCCCTGTCTTTGCTGCCTTTGTAACTGATGGCCTTGCAATGTAATTTCAAATATAACAAGACACTTCTTCCTTAGTACAACTGACAGCCTTCCTTTGTATAACTGATAGCTTTATGATGTAACCTGAAATGTTCAGACTCCTTCAGCAACCAGTGATGTCACCAACCCTCCAATCATATGAGCTAAATCTCCCTTTGTACCTTTCAGCTCACTCTCCTTTTAAAAGCCCTGAAACCTCACCTAGTGGGGCACTGACTTTTGGAGACATCCCAGTCAGAAGCCTGCCAGTGTAATAAACTCCCTCCTCACCTTCTTCATGGGTTTTTCTTGTGTTTGGTCTGTTTTCTTGCATCAAGAGCAGAGCTGTTCTCTTTGCGTACATCATGTCTGCTTTGGCCTTCATGCTACAAAGCTGGAGTCTAGTCACAATACAGATGTATGGGCCAAAAAACTGTGACTGTTTAACATCTGGCCTCTGACAAGAAGAGTTTGCTGACTGCTATTCTAGTCCATGGTACACATTTTTCTTAGTCTCTACTCTCTAATCTTCAGCATCTGTGATCTCTTTCGAGCCATCTCCAGTCTCATTTATTGCTGTACAATATTTGACTGCAGTAGTCCTTCACTGTACCAAAAAATTTCCAGGAATGCTTTGACATACTACTACCACCTCACTTTCTCTTCTGTCCCCAAATGTGTGGCACACTGACTATTAAATAAGTGAAATGAAATTCACAATAAGTATTCTGTTCACAAAAAATATCATCCTTATCATAGCTGCTCATTTCAGTAGATCACAATTAATCCCTGGTCTCTTTTATGCACAAGAAATGTCAATGCCATTGTTGAGCTCAGCCCATGTCTCTACCCTCATTTCGATACCTCCACATGTTAATCTCCATGCTTGCAACCCTCCGATTCAGGGTTATGGGCTTCTGTTGTGTCTTTTGATCCATCACAGTAAAAGTGCTCTAGTTTTATAAATCACCAATTATACTGTAAGATATTGAGAACAGGAGGACATATATGTTTCACTGGTCATTTTGAACATTGTCAGGCACTGTCATTCAACTTCTACTGAATAAATGAACCTCTCAATTTTTCTAAATAACTACTTTTAAGAAAACAGTAAGCCTGGAGTGGTGGCACACGCCTGTAATCCCAGCACTTGGGAGGCTGAAGCAGGAAGATCTTTGTAAGTTGGAGACAATTCTGAGTTATAAAGTGAGCTCAAGGCCAGCCTGAACTGCATAGAGAGACTCTGTCTCAAAAAAAAATTATTTTATAGTGTAACCAATAAAAAGCAGTAGTAGAGAAGAAAGAAAATAATGTATTACAAAAAACTATGTTCTCTCTGGATAAAAAGCACGTCCATTCCTATTTGTTATTTCACATTTGAATACATTTGAATACTTCCTACTAGGCTTACCCCTTCTCTCCCTTTCTGAAAGGGTAGATGGTGGAATTCTGTGTGGAGATGCAGCAACTGCCACCTCCCAAAAACATGAACTGTAACGGGACAGGGCTGGGAAGATTCAAGGAGACAGTCAAGGATGGGAAGTGCTTGTATTAAGAAAATGGACCAAGCAGATTGGTAAGCATACTAAGAATAATGGGAGTCCAATTTTTCTTTTCTCTGAGCTGTCATAACCTTGAAAATGTGAAAAGATGCAGAAGAATTAGTGAACTACTGAGAATTCATGGATTCTAGTTAGATACGTATACATGTGTGTATATGTTCATGAATACATGCAAACCCTAATTCTGTCTATTGAATTGACCAGAAGAGATACATATGCACATACATTTGACATATGCATGTGTTAATTTTAGTTTTTATTAGTACATGTTTGCATTATGGACTAATTACTTTCTTTGTGGGGATTCATTGCATGTACAGAGCACATCACATTCTTCTCACTCTCTTTCCCTTCCCTCCACACCTCTCCCTGCATTTCACAATCCCCTTTCCATTTTAGCAAAATCTACATCCCTATACCCCATTATCTATGTGTTAGTTTTCTCTTTATTTATAATTTTTCTTTGGCATATTAGAGGAACAATAATTATTAACCTTGTAGGCCTGATTTATTTCATTTAACATCATAGTCTCAAGGTGGATCTATTTTCCTATAAATGACTCAAGTTTATGCTTCTTTACAGCAGAGTACTACTACATAGTGTAAAGATACTGCATTTTTCTACCATTCATCTTTTAATATATACATGTATGTCACTTTTTAAAAATGTCTTGATTATAAAAGAAAAGGCCTTTTACCACCTCAATCTAAAGTTAATCAGACAAATGAAATTATGTGTCTATATATCTGTAGATATATGGACACAATAGCTCACAATGTATTCTTGGTAATATGGAAAACCTACATAATTCATTGCAGGTTAACAAAGTAGTCTTTTAAAAAGATCAAATACATACCTTATATTTGATAGTATTTCCTTCTCCACTGTTTTCCTGCCAAGTAGAAAACCACTCTTCAATTTTACTTGATAGGAGATATTACAAAAACTTAAAATAGCTCCTTCAGTACATGACTTCCTGGAGATCACCTCACAGAGATCATTGGTGTTTCTTTGTGACAGTGGGATACAAAACTCATCATTACTGGAGGACATCTGGAAAGTTCTCCCTTGTTTTGGAAGGAAAAGCAAGAGTTAGGTGAGAGTCCCACTAAATTTGATTGTAAACCCTATGTAGTACATTTAAATCAATGGGTTTTAAAATGCATTGCCAAGATAGAAGGAAATTCCCCATATTTGCTATATCACATACTGTCATCCTCTCAAATGATGCTCAGACTGCTGGCCCCAGGCCTGCATAACAACCAAGCAATACAAGCTTTTAGTTTATTTATGTACCTTAGTTGCTATCAACTCAGCCTGTCCTCCAAGCTATCTTGTCTTTGAAGTCAAATATTGTTTTCACTGTTTTGCTTTGTTCTAATTAATTATTTTGCTTTATTCAATATTCTGCTTTGATTGGTCTTGTTGCATCATGTTTTTGGTTTGATTTTGCCATTACTGATGGAATGGACAACTATTGTGAATATAACAAGGCATACTATGCAACCTATTATTATTACCCCAGTATCCTATCCTGAAGTTCTGTACCACTTTTGCTGCATTGTTTTAATTGGCTTTTATCTGTATAGTTTTGTTGTATTTTACTACTTTAAAAATTAAAAAATAGTAAAAGGCATTGTCATAAGTACATGCCATGCCAATTAGCAACCCCCAGAGCTACTTTAATACCTGTAATAGAAGTAGAAGTATCTTTGAATATATAGAATCTTATTGTCATATTACTAAAACAAATTACCCTAACAAATAATAAAATTGTTACTCAAAATTTATTAAAGATGAAAAATATTGTTGACCATTAGACTAATCTGACTTGAAAAGCATGTTATGAGACAGTTCAGGGAAAGATTATGTGATTGTCATCATTCCTCCTGCATTTTATTTTGAGAGTTTATGCATTGCTAGTATCAAAAGGGATTTACTGAGTCATTCAGGAACAGTATTTAATTAAAAATTAAATGTATAATCTCAGCAGTTTACATAGATAAAGAAATGGAATTAGTAAGCATGATGAATGGAAATATCCAAAATGAAAATTCTAGCGGGCTATAGTAACTCACACCATTAATCCTAGTGCTCCAGAGGCTGACACAGGAGATTTTCCATTAGTCCAAGTACAGCCTTGTCTCAAAGATAGTGCAGGGTCATTTAAACTGCATTGTGAAACCTTATTTCAAAAACAAAAACAAACTTTTAAAAAGGACCTTTTTAAGTAGCTGAAATTATGACCTTGATAAAGAAATTCAGAAAAATAAAAAGTTTCATATAGAAAGATAACAACTTGAAACAGTAAAAGGGGGAAAAAAGGACAGGAAGAAATAGGTCTTCATATCTGCAACTGGATGCAAGAGAGAGGAGGGAAACTAGAACAGAATTACCATTTAAAGAAATACTGGCCCAGTATTTTCCAAAACTGACAAATGTATGAAGGCACAGATTAACGAAACTCCACAAATATGAAACTGACAGCTTTAAGGGAGCTGCTTAGTGTAAGCGAACTGCCAAAAAATGAAGTCATTTCTGAGTAATTGCTTTCATACTCAAAAACTTATCATTTAAAACACTCCACTCACTTTGGAAACTGAACATGTAGCAAATCATTTAAAGCTTGACACCTAATAAATTTAAAGTAAATAGCTGAATATTAATGTGCAATTACTATCAATGGTAAAAATTAGTCAAAATTCCACTCTGCAGAAGCATTTAAAAGAAAAGGCACAAGTACTACATGGGACTCAGGTCTTCACTTTGAAAACCTGTGAGCCACTTCCCCATGTCCTCAAAAACCAAACACAGATTTCCTACTTTTAACAACCTTCCTACTTTTTTCACTAGTTAATAAATTACATATTGTTATCTTAGAAGTAGTTGCTCAAGTTACAAAATCAAAGCATAAAAGTGGACAATCAATGACAGTACAAACTATTATGTTTCATAAACTAACTAGTATAATTATCCAGGAACAACCTTCCCATTTTACAACTCTTTGGACTTATATTCTGCCACTTTGACTTAGGACATTTTTTCTTGTGTGGACAGCACTGTATCTCATGTTCATAGAGCCTAAATGTCAGTTTTCTTTAATACACTACACCTTGTTTCTACAGTATTGTAATTTTTACTGATTATGCCATGCAGTTTTACATTCTGTTTTAAATTATAATACTGCATGTAAGCGTTACACAAATAAAATCAAAGTTATCAAGTTGAAATGTCTTTTGTCATCTCTTTGTTTTGAATATTTTATTGTGCCTAACTATATACAACTCCTCACTTAGTAAACCAATTCATTTAACAACCTAGGCACAAGGAGCAGAACTCAGTCATTAAATGTGGAATGACTGTAGAGCCACTTCCAGCACCAGTCACCACCTCTCCTACTGTCATGCTCGTGTGATGTTCAGGTACTAACAGTATTTCTACCTTTACTCAAGAATTGTTAAGTGAATCCAAGAATGTATTGCTTTACTTTAAATGGGTCATTGACTAAAGACAGAACTCAGATTTTTGTGAAGTTACCAACAAATGAAAAGTAACAAATGGAGCTAAAGAACACAAGAAAACTCACCCACACCTACCCAAGACGGTGGGCTAGAAATTCTAAGCACAGCAATAGCGTTAGGATGGTGTATAAAGAGTTGACCTTCACTGTGAGGGAACTGAGTTTGAAATTCACACTGCGCAAGACTTCAATTTCCTCCCTAGGGTTCAAGCATCTCAGAGGAATACAGAGCCTGTGGATTTCATGAGCGATGAACCAGGTAATTAGATGGATCTAACCAACACATAACATGTTACTGAAGTTTGGTATATCTTAAAAACAGGAAGGAAAGGAGGAAAGAGGAAGGAAAAAGCCAAACATGCAAACAAACATTTCAGACACTAACATAGAACAATGCATTTCCCCAACATGAAAAAAGAAAACTATAGTAAAGATTTTAAGACTTAAGAAAATACCTCAGCATCATATAACCTGGAACACTCAATGCTTGTTAACACTATACACTACACTTAAATGACTCAGAGAAAGTAGTGTCTCTCAATACAAATTAGTCTTTCCCTGTGGTAATAGCTTTCTGGGCACTTGGAGTACTCTCACAGGAATAGCAGCAGTTTTTCAATATAGAAAAAGGCAAGGGGTTTAGGTCAGTGGCATAAGTGCTTTGATCCTTGGTACCAAAAAGTTAAAAAAAATTTAACTAAAGAAAAAGACTCAAATCATGTATAGATTTCACTGTGATAAAAATATGCATTCTACCAGTTTGCTGTTTGCTGGTTTCCAGAGTCCTGCTAATCCTAACTGGTTGTTCTCACTCTCTGTGTCCTAAACTCACTGCATGGATGTCAAATCCATCTATGAAAGCTTCCAAGTGAGTTCACAGCCCATCTGCACTCAGTCTATTCATGGGCTACTTATAAATCTGCTGAACTTTAAACGTCCTTATTAAGAAGATGTTAGAGTTTCTTTTTGTCACCAGCTGTGCTATATGTGGGACCCTTCTTAAACCACCCTCTTTTCTCTTTTTGTATTCTAACCAATGAGGCCAAATGTTTCCTTTTCAAAAAGTTTATTTTCCTTCACTATATCCCTACATACATGTAATAACAATCTACAATAAATATTTATTTTATCTGTTTTTTTACTATAGTACTAATTGTATACTTACCTAAAATCAGAGTGCCAAACTCAGTTTTTCTACAATGAAAACTGCACGAATAAAAGTACACAAGAAGATCTGAAGTCCTAAAAAAAAGTTATAACTACTGCATATTAAGGTACACAAGAAGGCAGTATTCCTTTACATTTTTCTTAGCATGTATTATAGTAAGTGGAGGTTTGGCCTCTGCCTCATATGTATAGAGCTCCTGCACCAGCACAAACCTCTGTTCATTTTTTCCCAGTAAGATTTCAGATTGTACCTAGTGCCTTCACACTGAGCTATACAACCAGATACTTGTTTTTATTTTTATTTTGCACATTGTCTTCATATGACCCTAAATTGCCCTGCCAATGCTCACATTTTTGATCTTCCTGATCTAGTCTCTCAGAGTACTGCAAACAGCATTTTTGGCAAGCAAAACTCTCTAAACAATTTACTTATATTAATCCCAAGAGATTGCAATCTTGCTGGGCATGATAGTGCCCACCCCTAACTCACCATTCTAGAGCCTGAAGCAGATAAAGATTATTCACTACTTGAAGCCCAGTGTCATCTTCATAATAAGATCCTACATTAAAAGTTTAAGGAGAGAGATAGAAGGATAAAGAGAGAAAGATGAATAGGAAGAAGAACAGGAAGGCAATGAGGGAAAGGGAAAGGGAGAAAGAAACATTACAATTTCAAGAAATTAGAGGCCTGATGTTTTTAATACCAGGAGGTTGTTTTTCATGGAAAATGGGGGAAAAAGGGCAAAAAAATGTAAATTCTAGTTTCCAAACATTACCCCTTATATTTAAAATATATTTGAACAAATACTGGTTCTCATTTTGTCTCTCATTGACATGTACACCCCAATGCAACTAGCGATAACTCTGAATTCCAAGGCTGCTCATTGAGGTTCTCTGGAGCCCCACTTAACTGTATCCCTAATCCAGATGTCACAATATTACACTGGACAGACAGAAGAGACCCACTTATGAATGATGTGCATGTTCAGTGAGAAGACTTGGGGCCTTAGACCCACAAATAACTATCTTTGAAGACAAAAAGACACCCAAACTCTTATACCCTTAACCTGTTACTGAGTACATCAAAAGCATGATTTATATTTTCTCCTAGTGCAGTAGGAGATGTAAATGTGGTTTTTCCTAAAATGTCAAAACTCTTAAATTGGGCCCACATAGTTTATGGCAAAAGAAAGATTCGTTTTCATTTTTTAAGACTCTGGGTCAACCAATCCAAAAATGGGCATCAGAGATGAATACACAGTTCTCAGATGAAGAAATACAGATGACAAATAAATACATGAAATGGGCCAGGGATTTAGATCAGTGGCTTAAGTGCCTGCCTGGCAAGCGCGAGGTCATGAGTTCGATCCCCAGTACCAAAAAACAAAAAAAATAAATAAATAAATACATGAAAAAATGCTCAGCATCATTAGTGAAATGAAAATTATTTTCTTTTTTTAATTTTTATTTTGAAAAGAATAAAACCAAATGAGGAAAAAAACCAAAGTGGGATCATTAGAAAAAAAAGGATGGACATGGTACATGTTTTAAAACCACAATACAAAGTGATCTACATTGGTTACCATGATGTCTCTTATTATTTTCAATAGAATTTCCCATATCATCAGGTACAATGAAATTGAACATAGCACTATAGAACACAATCAATAAAAAAAAATTGGAGACATTATAGTACTTCAAATGAGGGTAATAGTCAAGCCAGAATGGGTATCACAGTGAATCGTACTGTCTTCAGAGTAGTTGCCTATACTCTCAGACTTGATACTATCAAACATAACATATTTGAATAAAATCAATCAAAACAAGACAGTGAAAGCAATACAGGGTTTCAGCTTAATAGGAAATTAAAAATGGTTACCTTAGAATATCCTGCTATCTTTGGAATAGCTGTCTATGCCCTCAAATCTAGTACAAGTGAACAGAAACAGAATATAACCAAACTAAACAGAGTAATGAAAGAAATACAGGTTTTAAATCACAATACAAGATTAACAATGTCCTCTGCCTTCTCTATTTAGACAATTTGTCCCCTTTTACCTTCCCAGGGTACATTGTACATTTTGTATCCCACTAACTCCTTTAGTTTTTAGATTAGGGAAGTAACCCCCTATTTACCTAAATGGTTTTTTACCCCTGAGCTTGTTTCAAGTTGTATCCATTTACCTACAAGAGCCTCAAGCTTTTCCTTCCTTATAGCTGAGTAGTTCTCCATTGTATAAAAATGTTATGTCTTTGCAGCCAATCTGTAGCTGATGGGAGAGATACCTGCACTTTTTTCTGGTTCCCTGTCACATAAAGCATTATTTTCTCATCTTTGATTTTTCAATCCATAAACCCTCTTTCAGGTTAAATATATTTCTTAGATAGAGCAACTTATTGGATGCTATCTCCTCATCCACTCTGCCTGCCTGTGTTTCTTTT
>PVJX010047513.1:0-11853 GCA_004027295.1 Dolichotis patagonum
GAACCCATGGTTTTACTCTATAAAAGTTCCTGGAAAAGACAGTCCTGGGCAACCCACGTGGGTCCCCCTCTGTCTCTCTCAGACAGAAGCTTTCTTTTGCTCAGTAAATGTATTCTACTCTTCACCTCCGTTGTTCCTAAAATTCATTCTTCGATTTCAGAGGACACGGAGCTCATACCGGACATAGTAGGTTGGGAGTTTCATTCCCCTACATCAGTACAGTCTGCACCAGCAGAGCTCCTCTCTGGGAGAGTTTGGGTCCGCAGGCTTGCTGTGGGGCTGTATGACGAGATACTGCCTGGTGTGTTGGGGAATACCCTCTACTTCTGTGTGAACCCAGTATCAGGCTTGTACCACGAGGGCTGGCTGCTCTGGGGACATGGGCTGGGGACAGCATCCTCAGTGAGACACTATTTGTCCCCAGAAGGCACCTTCTGGTGGCAGACTTCTGCAAGGAGCTTGGAGGACTTGGTGCTGAGCGTGTGGCAAGCTCTTTGAGGACTCTCAGAAATCTTGGTGGTGAGGACACATGCTTGGCAAGGGCTGATAGGTCTGCCTGAGAAGGTGGGAAACTTTGCTATGGAATCCTGGGATGAAGAATTCTGTGTCCCTAGCTGTCAGACTTAGGGACCTGCAGGGTCTATGCCAGGTGTCATCTCATCTCCGCCATCATGTCTGTAGTATCTGGTGGAACTTTGGTTCTTTGGGATGTTAGAGGAGCCTCTAAATATCCCTCTGCTTAGGGGGAAAATGGAACCCTCTCTGTTGCCCAGGACTTGCCAATGGGAGCAGGGGCTATGGTGAAACTGACCTGTGTGCCTCCATTTACCTGCAGAGTTGGCTAATAGCACTCATTTCCTTGTGTTGTTTGAAGTGTAAGACATCTTTGCTATATTAATTATAGAAGTCCTGGCCAGGGGAACAGAAGAGGACACATGCCAGTTGTATGGGCCAGGTTTGAGTTCTGCTTGTCAGCTGTGTGACTCAAGGCAAGCTGCTTAACCTCTCTGGACTTCTATTTCATTCCCCTGTCAATGGCATAAGGAAATCTCTCTCCCAGGATGTGGAAGAATGAATGAGAACCTTTGTGTCAGGGTTCCAGCGCTCAGGAAGTCTCACCTCTTGTTATGCAGAGACACATTTGCCTTTCTCAATTCAGTCCCAGGAGGAAGAAGTCAAAGGCTCTAGAGGCCTTTTTTTGTGCAAGACAGAACCCACCGATAGGAGCCTTCCCTGATGGGCACTGGGCTGAATCGGGTCACAGCAGAGGGGCTGGAGGGCAGTGAGTGGGGGGCAGTGAGACAGTAGAGGAGCACAGGGCCCCACCCAGGGCTCCTGTGATTGACACTGCTATTGAATGCAGAAAAACCACCATTGAGAGAGAGAGAGAGAAAAAGAGAGAGAGAGAAAGAGAGAATCAATTTCTATATTGCTTTTGAGATGTGAGACCCCAGACAAAAGTGCCAGAGACTGGGAACAAAAAGTCTTAACCCTGTCTTTGCCAGTAGAGCTGAGAAATTAGTCAGTGGCTGAGAACTTCCACGCACCTAGGGCACACACATGTCACGGCTGTGTGGGGGTCAAGCATGGAAGGCATCCAAATCTTCATTTTTGTTTATTGGTGAACATTTTGAAAACAGAACAAAACACTTGTGGCTCAATACAGCCCTCAGGCTCCTAACATGTTCACAAGGACTCACCCCAAATGTTTAGGGTCCTGAGGACACCAGTACCAAAGGAGACCCGCATGCCTACCTCTAAATATTTAAGACTTACCCATCAAGCTGGTGAAGTATTAAGGGGAAATATTCTGTCCTCTTGCTTTGCAAATGCTCCTCAGAGGAACCTGAGAGCTGGGCTCTAACAAAAGATTTGGGCTTCTGTACGGTCTTCCATGGGCAGAGAGCCAGCTCTTGCCTCCCACCCTTTCTCCTAGCCCTGGTCCCATGCACCCCATAAGAAGCCTCCCACACACTCATATGGATGCCGTAACCTGCAGACCGGACACCCTCTCTGGACCACGGCAACTTGCCCATCCCTAGGGCTGAGGGGCAGGTTGTCCTTTAGGTGGACGGACCCTCTCCCAAGAAAAGAGTTCAGTTTGTAGAGGTGCTAGTCCATAATTGGCTGGCTCTAAGGGAGGATGGCACAGCAGAGGGGCAACTATTCATGGTGGCAAAAGAGTAAAATCAATGATGGAGGGAGGGAGAGAGGGAGAGACTGAGGACAAGCCTCTTTCTGTCCTTTATGTTGTATGCAGGCTACTCACCCTAGGGCAGTTATAGCACTCACACATTTAATCCCAGTACTGGACCATGAATCAATCGCAAAACTCTAGCTTCAAGGGGACAGGCCCATCCTCCCTAACTGCATGAGGACATCCAGACACACACTGTAACACAGGTACTTGGAGGTCTGTTCACCTAGCAAACAAAGGGAAGAGTTTCAGGTGAGCGATGGCCAGAGTTGGGACTCTCTCTAGAGTGGGCAGCCCAGACACAGGGTCCTCTAGCCCAGGTCCACGGGCTGAACCAACCTCTAAGGTATTTGGTGGGTTCCAGGCAATCGTGGGTGTCTGGACTCAGGCCAGCTGCACGCACCTTCATGAACAGCAGTGGCTGAGATTTAGAGCTGTAAGTTCCAAGCCAGTGCCTGACGCTGTGTCATAAGAACAGATTGCTTTTCTCTGAGCCTCTGCTTCCTCATCAGTGGAGTCAAGGTGTTGAAAGAGGTCACCACGGCATGCTTCCATCCCCTGGAATAAAACGCTTTGGCTTTCATTTGTGTCAACGTGTGCTAAACTTTGATCTTGTGCAAAACTAAGGAAAGGAAGTCTCTTAAAATCAGGTATTTATTTCTCATTTGAGAATAGTTTCCTTGTGTTTTTTTGATCCTCAAGGAAAAAAAAAAAGTTGAGTTGAAAGGATACCAGCAATGAAATATTTGGCTTTCATCACTAATTATTTGAACTAAATACTTGTATAATAGAGAATTTGAATATAAATACTAAGTCTTTTTAGTTTAACATTTACCCATGTGAATAACGAAAATCCACAAATGCAATCAGAGTTCATTTAAATGTTAATTTTTTTTTTTTTTGGTACCGGGGATCAAACTCATGACCTTGTGCTTGCAAGGCAGGCACTTAAGCCACTGAGCTAAATTCTCGGCCCTTAAATGTTAATTTTAGCCTTTATTTACCACTCAGTCTCATGCTGAAATATGCATAAGACCCTGTTAAGGTCCCTTCCGCCCCCACTAGCAGGGCTCACTCTGCTACTAATGGTTGTTTCCTGTGATTTATTTCTCCTGTGTATCAACTTCGTTGCAAGAGAAGGGAAAATGAATTTCTTTAAAGGTGTATTAATCTCCCTCTGCACACATCAAGGTACAAAAAAACATGACACCAGAAGCAACTTGCTGAGAAGAGTAAAGCAGTACAGGTAAGATCTGGGGAACTGAACGTGAAGATGGTAGAAAAAAGTTTGTACTTCAAGTAAAACATATTTAGGTCAACCTTTAAAAAAAAAATCACCAAAGTTTTGGAAGCAGGCATGCGCAGAACAAAAATGGAGTTTCTTTACAAAGAGTGGTTCTGTCCTTTCCTGGTCTAGTCTCCACCTAGGCATGAGTGACATTTGGGGGACCCTGCGCACTGTAAGATTAGTAGCAACCCTGGCCTCTACCTGCACTCTGTGGTGCTTTGTTACGGCAGCCCTAGAAAATCAGTACACGCTGAAATGACTGCTGAAATGCCTCCAGATGCTGCCAGAGGTTTTCTGGAAGGCAAAAGCGCCCTGATAGGGAGCCGCTGCTGTAGGATGTCTCTGCGACTGCTTTGTCTTGGGCACGGTAAAGTTCAGTCGTGAAGACAGAGACAGTGTGGCTCACACAGCCTGAAAGATTTTCTGTCTGATCCTTTTGAGAAAAAGCTTGCCGGCCCTGATCTAAACGTTCCTGCAGTGTCCTATGAGTTGGCTGTGGAAACTGAGGCACCTTCTGCCCAGTCTGGGACCTGTGAAACTGGAAACAGTGATGGAGGATAGAGCTAGCAACGCCAATGATGAAGGAAGAGACAGTAGTGTGCCCTGGGCTACACTGGCCAGTGGTAGACCTGGGGTCTGGCATGCCTACATATCTGATTGCAAGTCTCTATTCTCAGCCTGTATTTTACTCCCTGTCTGCTTTCTGGTGCTCTTCCCTGTGATGTATATCTTTCGGTTGGTTGCTATCTTAGACTACTTTATGATGTCTGGGAATGTTCTCAGATTCTGAGAGTCCAGCCTTTGGGGTAGGTGGGCGCTAGACCGCCCCTATTTGGCCTTTGCTCTTGGCCATTCCTGGGACTCCATGTTTACTGCACTCACTACTGCTACTATCCACAGAGTGCCCGAGTGCTGGTGGTAGGAACCATCTTCTCTGAAATATCTTGTGCATGAAATGTCTGTAGAGGACCATCCCTCCTGGGAGGTGCGAAAGGAGTTTTATAGCCTCCTTTGGCATTGAGAGGGCAAAGTACACATTTGGGATGGACATTAGTAGAAGGCACACTGATCTGTTCCTCAGAAGAACTTCCTGCAGAGTCAGCTCTTGTTCCTCTCTGACTCGTAGTATTTAAAACCATTCAGTATTTGACTGGGGTTGGCTTGCTTTCTCAGACCTACTAGGTCAACCTGTGTGCCCTGCAGGCTCTGAGCTGACCCTGAAAACTGAAGAGAGATAAACAACTCAAAGCCAAGAAGATGCTGCAGACAGTTGTTACGGTTGGATGGTGTCCCCCAAAGACGTATTGAAATCTTTAACCCCTGTCCTTATGAATGGAATCTCATTTGGAAATTCAGTCTCTGAAGATGTAACCAAAGTTCAGATAAGATCATTGAGGGGGTTCCTCATCTAAGATTCCGAATGTCCTTAGAGGAGGAGAAACGACACAGACACAGACACAAGAGACATACCATGTGAAGGCGGAGGCAAGGATGCATTTGCAGGTTGGCAAATGCCAAGATTGCCAGCTGTCCTGCACGGCAGGACAGAGACACGGCTCCTTCAGAGCCCTCAGGCACAGCACACACTGCTGACACCTTGATTTTGGACGTTCAGCCTCCAGAACTGGGAGAGAATACTTCTGTTGTGCTAAGCTACCAGTTGTGGTAATTCACTATGACAGCCCTAGGGAGCACTGCGTGTGTTTTTCGTCTTACACTGTTCATTGTGGCTAATCCATCGAGGGAGGACACATTGCCGAATCTTAGCAGTGCTGAGGACTCACGCCCATGCTTTTTCTTCCCAGCAGTTAGCACAGTTCTTAAGTATGTACGCACCCGTGTGATTGTTTGGTTCTCTGCTTTCCTCACTCATCCAGAGCTGCACCCACAGCCCTGGGCATTGTGACTGGCAGCCACAGGTGTTCAATAAGCATTTGTGGAACGATTTTGGGCCAGTTGTGTATCATTTCTAAATGTTTCCCCACACGGGACACAGAACTATGAATAGTACTGTAAAAGAGGGAAAGAATATACATCTTAGTCCCTGCAGGCTACTGTTACGGGGGTAATATCAGAACCTCCAAATCTGAGAGAAGGGGAATATAACTCGCAACCTGTTAGATGTCTGCTACACTGAATCTGTGTTCTCAAAAAATCCAAGAATGAATTCTAGGAAGACGGGAGGTTAAGGGTAGGAAGGTGTTTACTGAGAGGAGAGAAAGCTCCTGTCAGGAACAGGAGGGGGCCCAAATCCTCTGAGAACCCTACTTTACAGGGCTCCTGTATTTTATAGAGCAGTACTACCTGGGTATGACATGGGTTACAGCTGTGATTAACCAATAAGGGCGCAATGTCGTGGCTTAGGTGATAGTGATCCAGGGGGGAGGCAAGTCATGTAGCAAGGCTGCATGGAAAGGACAAAGGCTTCCTCTAGGAAATGAGGGCTCAGGTCCTGGCCACCCACCAGGGTGACTGATATCTACGTAGGCTTCATTAGAACTGGCGTCTGTCCTTTGAGGAAGTATACAGGCCGGGTCCTCTCATTTTTATCCCGAGGCCTGGTCTCCAACAGATGTGTCTCCAGCACAGGTGAGATGTATTTTACCTCTGTCCTGGCTCTCTAGAGGGCCTCGCCCTATCTGACTGCCGACAATATTTCTGCCTCGCTTAGCTGTCAATAATACTACTATAACAGAATAACATAAACAGAGTGGCTTATAAAGAGCAAAATTTGTTTCTTGAGTGTCTGAAGGCTGGGCAGTCCAGGTGCCAGCAGCTGATGTGCATGGTGAGGTCAGCTTCCTGAATCTCTGATGGCACCTTCTCACGCTGCGCCCACAAGGTAGAAGGGACGGATCAGTAACTGGGGGGCCCCTTTGATAGAAGCATCCGCCCCACTTCTCAGGGCTGCTCCTTCCAGGATCTAGTCCCCAGGCGCAGGTCCCACCTGCTAGCACCATTGCGTTGGGAATTAGGTTTCAACATACGAATGGTGAGAGAACACAAACTCTCCAACACAACGGCAAAATTCTTTTTCTTTTACTCTTGTAAGTTTTTAACAGGGAGAACACCCTGCGAAGAACAAACTGCAGTTTATTAATACTCATATCTTACATATGCATGGGAGAATCCTAGGGAATGAATGACTTGCAGAGGTTGACACCACCTGTTCATTTAGTGTCTTCAGCAAAAAACAATTTGCAGAGAAATGACAGAGGGGAGGGGAGGCTTTAGGCTTCCCTGCAGGGGAAACCGTAGGGAGTGGTAAAAGTTTGTAGATGCAGGAAGTGTCATGCAGACCTCTCTGGTCCCTCTCTGGGCAGGCAAGAACCTAGGGGTATCTATGGTAAGGTAAGAGAAAATTTATACGCTGCCTTTAGGCAGCAGCGGGGGAAGAGAGAGAGCTTTTCAGCCTTTGTTGCTTCTTAATTGTCTTTGGCTCAAAGCAGATTTTATGTCCAGGAGGCATATTTGAGGGTGACTCTTTCAGAGCTTCCTTCTTTGCTCATTATGAGAATTAAAGGAGAGACAGCGCGTGCACCCCGCAGCCCGTGGTCTGAGGGGGGCTCTGGTGTGGGCTCTCCGCACCACTGCTCTCCTGCTCGCCTCTGCAGCACCCTCGGTGGCACAGCCAGCTCTGGGCAGCGCCTCCTGCTCTGTATGCTGGCCCCGCAGGCGGCCAGCTTGTGCAACTTGTTTTGACAACCCCAGGTAATGATTCGTCATTAACAACTGCAGTGGAAGTTCGACCCCTCCCCCCAGGGAAGTTTCCATGGTTTCTAAGACCTCATCTCTCAATGGCCATGAAGATACAAAAAAGAACCTTCGTTGAAATTGCCATTAAAGCCATGCTTGTCACCCTGGGAAAACCTAATGGACAGAAACACATTGATGAGTTAACAGTTTGAGACCTTTCCCCTAAGAAAACCTTTTAGCTAAGGTTCACTCACCTTAATTAAAAATTATCCAATGGATACATCTCTTTCCATCGCTCTGCGGACACACATAGGGTTTTTTTTTCTTAAGGAAATTACATTAAAAAAACCCTCATCCTCCTTCAAATAAATCATGTGTTTGCTTTATTAAGCAGAAAAGCCTGCTGGCTTTTCATTGTCAATTAAATGTAGGTGTTAATTAAAATGACCATGTGTAGGCACCCTTAGGGATTAGTCCTCCGCTTGAGACCCTGTCACTGAGGACGCTCCTGAACAGCAGAACATTATCCATAATACGTGGTACCACTCCGGAACTCTGGAGAAGTCAGAAGGATGAGTTTGCTGTAAAAGTTTTGAGCCGCTATTTTTTCCCCCCAACAAGCTAAGTTGTCGGATTGATTTAAATCAAGAGTATGACCTTAGGTCAGTTCCTGTCCTCTACCAGTTTTAGTATGGCCCTTGGGTTAAGGATGGATTTTAGTATATTTTCAAGTATTTGAAAATAACCAACAGAATAGTAGTATTTCTTAACACAAAAAAATTAGTAAACAATTGAAATTTCAGTGCATATGAATAAAGTTTTATTGGTACAGAACCATGACCATGCATTTACTTTTCATCCATGGGCCCATGGATAACTGCTGATATAAATGACCACTTTGACACCAGTAATGAACTTGACACATATACACACACACAAATATACACACACACGTACACAGACATTTGTATGTACACTCTGTCCTTCCTCCTAGCGTCTCTCTGATAACACTGCCTGGCTACCCAACATTCCATGGCATGCTTTTCCCCTGAGAGCAGATTATCCGTAATGTGATCTCACCAGACTTCTAAGTGAGAGGAGCTGTGCGTTTGCGAGGAGTGACCTTTATTTTGAAGCAGAAGGGCTGCCTTTACTCTTACCCTGTCTTGTAGCTTGTTCTCTTAGTCAGCCTGGTGTTGCTGTGACAAGTACCTGAGAGCATCTACTTCTAAGCAGAAAATGTTTATGTTTGTCTCACAGTTTCAGAGGGTTCAGTCCAATGGCCCATTGCTTTGGGCCTGTGGGGAGGCGGCCACTCATGGTGGGAGTATGGCAGAGGAGCCCTACTCACTTCATGGGTACTCGAGGTGAACAGGGGGAGGAAGGGACTGGGTCACGCCCCAGTGACCCACCTCCTTCCACTAGGCTCCGCATGCTAAGGGTCCCACCTCCCACAGAATGACAGTGACCAAGCCATCAGCACATGGGTCTTTGGGGGCTATTTCAGATCCAAGCTCTAGCAAATGTCCCCTTTCTTTGGGGAGAGAAATCCACGTGGCCCCCAGACTCTGATAAGCCAGTATAGGCAAAGGGCAAAGGTAGAAAGGTGTGGGGAAAGGAGAGTGACAATCCCTCCTCAGTCCTCTGGGATGGACCTGGTCTCAGGTGGATTCTGAAGCTGCTTCCCCAGTGACTCTCCAAGCCCACATATACTCTGGAGTGCCGCTGGCCAGGAGAGCGAATGGTATGGGCTGGGAATATGCTCAAGGAACTTGCTGTCTGGCTGTGAGAACAAAGTCACACATAGTGTCCAGCACCCCAAGCTTAGGGCAGCTTGGGACCCTCTGGTGAAGCAGACACCATGAGCTTTCACCCAGTCCCATGCACCCAAAGCTCATTCATCTCCACCATCCTGCTTCTCTTTCCTGCACTCCTCTGGCTGACCCAAAGTTTCCTGCCGTTGCTACAGGTATGGAGGGCCAGGATCTCCCCAGGGGACCCGACCTGGTTGCTCCCACTCATGCATGGCTTCCTGCTCCTCCTTAGTCGTCTGGATCTCTGCCAATTGCCCTTGATTCTGCTGGGTGTGTAGCATTTTCTCATAGGGAATCAGCTTGACATAGCTATAAGCCTATAAATAATACTGATGAGACAATTGGGATATATTTTAACATGAAATAAACAAGGGAAGTGAGTGTACGCTGGAATCAGCTACCTAGAATCAAATTCCAGCTCTTCACTTGCCAGCCATATGTCTTTGGGCAAGTTCAATTACCTCTCTGAACCTCAGCTGTGTCATATGATGAGTGGGATGATGAATCACATCTGGTAGAATGGCACTGAAGTGTAAGCAATTGTACAAGTAGCCAGCATAGTTTCTGGCTCAAAATAACTGGTCCATAAAAAGGAGTTGATAATAATGCACTTCTAGTAGCCAAGAGCTTATCTATCAGCATTGTCTGGTGTGTGCAATATTAGAAAGACTTAGACCTAGAAGTACTGCAGGAAGCCCATATGTGTACACACACACACACACACACACACACACACTGGTCATTAACTTCAAAGTTCTTCTCCTGAGCTGAAGTGATGGGAAATGGCAGCCTTGTATTAGATCTTAGCATCTGGGAACCTGATGTGGTTCAAATGGTTCAACATGGTCTCTTCATTTCCTTTATCCTGGGAAATCAGTTCATCCTCCCATGTGAGTCACCTGTCGTGTGCTAGATGATATTCTAGGACCTGTAAGCAAGACAGGTTCTATAGTCCAATGGGGAGCAGATGGACATTAATTAAATGTTAGGATACAAACTGACATTTCTTAATGACCCATATGGCTGCCAAGAGGAGAAGAAAAGGAAGGCAGTGAAAAACACAGAGACCCATACGGGGCTGGGGCTGGCACAGCCCTGCAGGAGGGAGGTGGGCACAGAGGGAGGTGGGCACAGAGCCCTGCAGGAGGGAGGTGGGCACAAAGACAGGGCTCTTGTGCTCTGGTGGTGAGAGATGGGGTAATGTCAAGGGATATTAGTAAGGTGGACTCAGATAGACATTGAGGGCCTAGGTGAGAGGTGGGCATGCACTGCTTGTTCCTGGCTTGTGGGTCTTGAGAGAAGGGAAGAAGGCCAGGCTGGGAGAGTCCAGCTTGAACACTATGGTGGGGCAGCCTCAGATGTTGAATACTTGGGTCTTGGAGGAATTCTCCCTGCTCTGTGGCATGTGCAGCCTAACTGCATACGATAGGATTTCTGGCACATCCATCTGCACGCATGTCTGGGATACATGGCTCCTTGCCCAGGGGATTGGCTGCGTGAGCAGGCTCAAGGCTGAGCAGTTAGCCCTGCATAATAGTATTAGACTATTTTTTTCATCCTTACTTTTTTCTCAGTTGGTCAACTTCTGTTAATACAATAGTCATTTAACGTGTGTGTGTGTGTGTGTGTATGCACTTCAGTCTACATATATATGTAAGTGTATGAATATGTGTGTGTCTGTAAATTTGGATCCTCCTGCATGAAACAAGCTTTCCTGGAACTTCTAATATGTCTTCTAAGTCTCTGAGATGATCTTTGGCTTCTTAAATTCAAAGATTCCCATTACTCCAACTGCACTATTATTTCCTCAAGCAAACGATCACACTACACCCTTTCGAGACTGCTCTTATCTTAGAGTAAACCATTTATCCAGAGCACCACGGAGGTCGGTGTGGGTTACTTTCCTCTCCGTGTAATTAGGTACCCTTTAGCAAACCGCATAATAATGGTCCACAGTGCACCGTGGGAGTGAGTTTCAGCCGGATATGCTTTGCATGCTGTAAGTTAATCAATTTTAGTGTGCAACTCAGTGAAGTCTGACAAGTTCTTGGAATTCTTGGAACCATCACCGCAGTTTCACAGAGCATGCACCATCGCCCTGAAGCGTTCCCTTCTTCAGTCGGTCCTCACCAGTCCTGGCCTCTGAGCTTGGCCTGATTTCTAGAACTGTAGTGTTTCCGGCTCTGGCATTTTACGGAATGGAGGTCACTCGGCACGTTCACTTCTGTGCCTGACTGCTGCCTCGTGTTTCAGCGCTCTGCGTGGATCAGGAGCGCATCCCTCTGCCTCGCTGGCGATGTTCCATCACGTGGCTGGGTCCCTGGTTCGCAGACCTTTCCAGTCACTGGCGGGTGTGTGAGCGTTGGGGCAGACATAGGACTGCATTGCTCTGAGGGAAACCCCCGGGTGGGATTGATGCTGGGCTCCTATGGTAAATGTGAGTGCAACTGGACAAGTTTTCCGGTTGTTTCCTAAAGGGGTCCCACCGGCAATGTACCAGGACTTTGGTTTTTCCACATCTTTGTCAACACTTTCAGCAACAGCCATTCTAAAGAACGTGATACCGCAGAGTGTGTTTTTCAGGTTGTTTTAATATGGTAAAAATCACATACCAGGAAGTTTACTTCTGCTGTCACTGCGGGGCAGTTTAATCCCACTAAGCATATTCATAATGTTGTGCGACCTTCACCACCATCTACCTCTAGGATTCCTTCATCTTCTAAAATGGAAACTGAACTGACTAAATGATAATTCCAATTTCTTCCTTGTTCCAACCCTGGCAACAACCATTCTTTTGTCTCTGTGGTGTTGGCTACTCTAGTACCTCATATAATGGGATCATATAGTATTCATCTTTT
>PVJX010047514.1:0-11843 GCA_004027295.1 Dolichotis patagonum
ATTTAAATAATCACCCCAGCTTCCTGGAGCTTCTCTGGCTACAGAATATTTGGTTTATAGAGTTATTGTTTTTCAAATAAATCATCAGTCCTGTAATCAGAAGATGGTTCTAGGGCCAAGCTACAAGTAACAAGAATATTTCAGAGAAAGGAGTAGAGTTGAAGGGATCCAGAAGTGTGTGTGTGTGTGTGTGTGTGTGTATTGGGTGTTTGGTAATAGTGTATCCATTGATCTGATGATGACAGTGAATTCATCTAGAATTCTTCTAAAATTCTTCTAGAATTTTCCATAATACAAACAACCTGCTGTGGCACGTACGCTGTAGATTTGCCTCCACCAGTTTATACAGGGTTGTTGAAAATCTACAGGATTAAAAAAAAATATCTTTTTCTGAGACATGTTAAAAACACAATAGACTGATCATTCATAGGTAAATCTTTCCTTGGGGAAGATATGAGGCAAGTTTGTTTCCATTAGAAACCAATACATGGTTTTTTAAATTGTTTTATAGTTTTCAAAGCAAAAGTAGCCCCTCCTCATGGTTCTTGACTCTGTGGCCTCAATATCTTTATATTTTTACCAAATTGTATTATTAAGCATTTCCTATGTAGAAAATATTTTTATTGAAGTAATTGTAGTCAAATAAATTATACTAAAAACTTTACACTGTACTAAAATATGGAAATGTTTTTAAAACTTAAAAGAATACATGTTGGTTATGTTGCAGAGAATATATTTATTCCTCCATCTGAAATTTTGTTCCATGTTGGATTTTAAGGCAGTATATTCTTCCACTAGACATTGAAAACTATTGCCTTAGCATCCCTTTATAGTATCTCAAATAACACTGAATAAAGAAAAGAATGAATGAACGAATAACACTGAATAAAGAAAGAATGAATGAATGAAAACTACTATCCCTTTTGATCCCATTTTAATGGATTTGATTGCTTGTTTTACAATTAAAAATGAGATGAAACAAGACATATTTAAATTTGGAAAGCTAGAATCTGTGGATTCGACATTTGCGAATTTTCTGTTGTAGAATTAGAACCAGAACAGAGATCTTTAATTCCAAGTCTTTGGGCTGGGAATGTGGCTCAGTGGTTTCCTCTTTCTTTTTACTCTGGGATTCCTGGAAGAAGAATTGAGTAGGCCTTCTCAATATACAGTCACCTGACCATTTTAAACTGCCTGGGTATTGCCAGTGTTTTCACTAGGAATATGTCCCATTGCCTTGAGTCCAAAATCTTGTACACCACCAGTTTCAGTAGTTTGGTGGTATTTCCTATGAAAGATGCCAGTAACAAGAAATGGCCAATTTTTTATCATGTTACATAACCTTAAGGCAAAGAAAAAACCAGCAAATTTATTCACAGAGAAAATGTAATGTGACCTAGCTCTTTACATAGTTATCTGCAAAGAATGCTACTTCTGTTATATGTAACACAAACAGTTATCATCAAAATAGATAATGAATGTTTCAATTTAAAATGGTACAGGCTGGGACTGAGACTGTGAAAGTTCAACAGTCCTGTCCTTAGCATCACTTGAGATTTCTATCTTTTCGGGTTCCATTTTTTTTTTTCAGATGCTACATTCCTAGGTGAAAAATTCAGATTTTACTTGGGTATTTATGCTAGGTGATATGAGGTGTCTTCTACATAATGCATTAAGATTTATAATCTTTTAGAAAAAAGAATAAAGGACAAAAATTCAAGTAATCTAAATGGAGAAAAGAGAAGGAAAAGGAAACCTAGAAAACTGAGGTTACATGGAGTTACAACAATCGAATTTAGAGTTATGCCTCATTTTTCTAGCTTCTAAAGAACATGAGAAATATAATGGGTCATAAAATCCTCATTCTTTATTAGATAGAGACAGGCAATTCATAAATGAGAAATAGGTCATACACTGGCATGGGCTTTGAGAGAACAAAAATTCCTTGTAGGTCTTGATACAAGGGATTATGTACAAAATTAATGGATATTTTCAGTAATATTACTATTTCTTCATTTCAACCTAAAATGTTCCTCTATTCTATTTATGAATATGTCTTACATTTAAACTATGTAAAATTTGCCAGGATACATTTTATTTCTGTTCTATAAAGGTAATTCTACACATACTAGAGAGACAGAGAATGTACTGGTAGCAAACAATGTCTAGGCTGAGAGTTCTTCAGAAGAGGGAGACTTTCCCAAAACCCTGTACCAAATCTGTACTTAAATTAGCTTTGTTTTCTTTCTTTATCCCTAAATTACAAAGGTGTCCAGACTAGGCTCACACTTGAGATCTTCCTGCTCCTTGCTCCTAGAATGTTATTACAGGCAAGTTCTATCCACTACAGCTTCTTCTCTGTTGTATTTTGATATTTTCCTTAAGAAAGATCACCTTGACTGAAAAAGTTTGTTTTCTTCCAAATCTAGAATTATCCTAAATCAAATATCCTGTCATCTAGGTAATCTTTCACATGTAAGGATATTTGTAGAATTCTGAAGTGACTAATAAAGAAACTGGACTGACTAGTCTTTTGAAATATTAGTTATATCCTCTGATCTGTTAGCATTGCTTGTACAAAAATCAAATCATAACTGAAGTCTGATTCTGATACCCAAAGGAAACCTCATTTGGTTAATTGAATGGATTTTTCACCAATATTAAGTGAATATGTACTAAAATTGAGGACACTAGCCTCTACTCTACTCTTAATGAAATAGTCTAAGAGAAACAAGGATGCAATATAAATAATGTCAGGACCACTTCAGTAGTGGCATGCACGAGAAGTAAGGAAAAAAAATGTGCTTGAGGATGTATAGGGCAGAGGAAAGGCCGTTTATAATACTATAATAGTGGATACATGTCAATTTCTATTTTCCAAACCTATAGATTTTATACCACTACTAGTGACATCTAATGCACACTAAGGCCTCATAAGGCTCATAATGTGTCAGTGTTGGGCCGTCGGTTATAACAAGTGGACCACTCAGGTTGCAGATTTTGAAAATGGTGGGAGGTATAGGAGATATCTGTTTCACCCTTAATTTTGCTGTGAACCTGAAGCTGCTCTTAAACAGTAAAGTCTCTAATAAAACAATAACAAAAAAAAGTATGCTTACCTTCCCCGGAAGAGTTTGACAAAGATTTATCCAAGAGTAGAATTGACAAAGGTAATATTTTCTTGTAAAATTGGTCATTTAAAGCACTTAGTTATGCTAGGTACATTTATTATGAGAGTTAAAAGAGAAGTAGGGAATGAAAAAAGGACTGAATTTACATATGCAAGGATTTTTGAAAGATCAAGTCATCTAAGATGATATATTTAGGAAATAAGTAATATCAGGATGGAGAAACTAACTGGGCCAAGTCCAAGGAAGCCAAGTGGTCCTGCAAGGCTCCACACAGATGTCTCACTTATGAACTATGAACATCATTTCAACTAAATATTTTACAGTAAATAAAGCCCTTGCCAAGTTGTTTTCTTTATGTGCCAAATATCCAACTTGTATCGCAGCTTCAGAACAAATGTGTAGAGTTAGGGCATCCATTGACTCTTTCCAGATTGCTTTAACACCCTTTCTTATTGCCAGTAAATCTGGAGTTCAGATGCCTCCTTCGTTACCCCTGTGCTCACCCCTTGCACCTCATGAAGGGTCTTCTGCAGATCCACCAGTGGTACCATTGTTCCAGCAAGACAAGAAAACTGGTATTTCAGCACAGCTGAAACAGCAACTGCAGGAACAACTCTTGTCTTTCTCTGCGTCTGCTGCATGGTATGTTGGAATATTTTGTTGAATCTGAGGTACCTATCCCTTGAAAAACCAGGCTCATAAATAGCTCTACTTTTGTCATTATATTGTGGCTGCTCCAAAATTACCCTTCCTGACTGTAATACCAAGACCTGATGTCATCGCTGCAACCTGCACAAGAAAGCACTGTCACTGGTGACAACTTCTGTGTCTGTCAGAAGCGAATATGGAAGAACCAACAATAACATGCCATGATTGGACATGATCCTATTCTTCCTCTCCTTGACATTAATAAGTACAATTGTCCTACCACTATAATTCTTCAAGGAGCAAAAGTAACACCTGATTCAGGACACAAGTGTGGTTTTTTCTGTAATTTTGCACACAAGTGTGGTTTGTTCTGTAATTTTCTTCAATATAGTTCTTCATGTTTTCTCAAACAGTCTGTTTCCTTGGACACTAGTGGTTGCTATAGTAGAAGATCTAGTCTCTTCTACTTGCTCAAGGCAGGACTTTTCAAACATCATTCTCCATCAAACACATAAATGAGTACACAGTCTAGACCACTGGCTCCAACTATTTCAATGCATGTTGTATTATTCATCTCACAAGTATGCATTTTAATCTTTCATTTCACATGGATTTTGGCTAGAAAAACTGGAGTCCATTCAAATAGGAATTTTGATAGAACAAATATGTTTGTATTGTTTCATTTGATTTCCTCTACTTTTCATCAATCTTCACACTTTCCACATTAATAATTAATCTCTCTGAATAAAAATTGCAACATTTTCACCTAGCTGAGACATATTTATCCACAAGTTCATTTCTGAGGAAGACATAGACATAAACCTCACGAAGTTTATGGTCTTATGGGTAAAACAAAATATAAATAAATATTTATAAAACAAAATGATGGACAGTTGGCTAACTTTTTTCCCATTCTGTGAATTCTCTTTCAATTGGTTGGTAATTTCTTTGGCTGTGCAAAAGCATTTTAATAAGGTGGAATCTCAGTTGCTGATTCTTTGAAGTACTTCCCATGCAGTTTGCATTTTGTTTGAACTCTTTGCCTATACCTATGTGTACAAGATTCTATCTGCTTTATTAATACTGAGATCTTTGAGCCATTTTGACTTTAGATAACTGTTCCACAGACAAAGGACTTATACTAGAACATATAAAGAATTGGAAAAAATTAGGCCCCCAAATTCAAAGACCCAACCTAAAAATGGGCATCTGAGATGAACATATGCTGCTCAGGTAAATAAATACAAATGCAAATAAATATATGGAGAAACGTTCATCATTACTGGTTATTTGAGAAATGCAAATTAAATCAACACCAAGATTCCATTTCACACCAGAAAGAATGGCTGTCATCAAGAAATCAAACAATAACAAATGCTGGTGAGGCTGTGGGGAAAAAGGAACACATCTCTACTGTTGGTGTGAGTATAGACTGGTGCAACCACTGTGGAAATCAGTGTAGAGATTCCTCAGAAAACTAGGATTGGAAATCCTGTTCAATTCCCTCATTCCTTTTCTGGGTATTTTCCCAGAAAAAGTGAAAACATCATGTCAGTGACATATGTGCACCCATGTTTATAGAAGCACAATTTGTAATAGCCAAATCTTGGAAACCAACCAAATGCCCATCAACTGAGGAATGGATAAAAAAAGATATGATAGCTTTATACAGTGGAGTATTACTCAGCAATAAAGAGGGATAAGCTTGAGGCTTTTATAGATAAACGGATGAAATCTGAAACCATACTCATAAGTGAAATAAATGAGAATTGAATACATCAACATCATATTGTCTCCCTAGTGTAAAAAACTGAAAAAGTAAATCTGGGATAGAAGAAAGGAGAAAAGAAAAAAGGGAAAAGATTGCATGTATACATTTGCATTATATTCATATACATACAAGATAGATAGCTCTACTACTGATCTGTGTTAATTCATCTAAAAGAAGAGTTAGTGCTTTCGTTGTTTGATTGATCACTTTTCATGCCTATATCTGTAATCTGAACAACATTGAATACAACAATACTCAATATATTAACCAGTGTTAATCTCATGTTTTTTTGTCTTGAAATTCTTTATCATCAATTTTGATTTTCTTGTTTTTAAAATTAAAAAATAAATTAATGTTTAAACTCGAAAAAGATGCAGTATACTAATTTGAATTACAACAAGATAATATTTTTAAGACATAAGGAAATAATGCTTAGCACAAATATTGCAAAACATAAGACTTACCTGATTTAATTCTATCTATTTGGGATCTATTTCAACACATTATGTAGAAAAAAGTTATTTCATTATGTAGATCAAGAAGTCATCATGTATTTAGCTTTTCAAAACAGACTTGGAAATACTTTTCCCTTCCCCTATATTTGCAGGTATTTTCAACACTGAATTATCCCACCTCCACAAAAATGAAAGGCATCACAAGTCCTTTCCCTCTGCGAATTTTTCTGGGAAGTTGCTCAGACACAAATGATATCACTCACCGCATTTTTCTTTACAAGGAAAAAGAAATGCTATATAGCTCAATATAAACTTACTCACAAAATGTAGAAAATTATCTTCTTCCCATGTCAACCTGTTATTGTGCTTTTCTATGAAGGAACTGACATATAGTTGAAGGAAACCAAGTTCTTATTTATTTATTTATTTATTTACTTATTTATTTATTAATCAGTACCAGGGATTGAACTCATGACCGTGCGCTTGCAAGGCAGGTGCTTGTGCTGCTGAGCTAAATCCCCAGCCCCAGGAAACCAATTTCTACATTCTTCCCATAACACTTTCCTGTGTTATCACCAATTGACTTGCAACTAAGAAAACAATGGTGTGAACCTCAGTTCTGCTCTTGGAATGGTGAGAATGAAGTGAGTTGTTTATAAATGAGAATACATGCTAAAATTTGTTGCATTTGGGGGTAGGTTGTTGGGATTTTTTGTTGTTTTGTTTTGTTTGTGGATTCAAAGGTTAACTTTGAAATTTCTCAATATCGTTAAAAAACAGTATATACTACTATGGTTAAATATTTGTTCAAAATAATATATCAAACTGTATCAAATTTAATTCATATGGAAGAAGAAGAGAAAGAGGAAGATAGAGGTAAATAAGAAGACTCACTGTTCTCATTTTGTAAGGGAGAAGTTTATGGCATAAAAATATAAGTGAATTTGTCAGTATCACCAAACAACCACTGGAGTTACAACTGTTTGAAGCAAATTATTCCTGTTTCCATGGCCTACATTTTTTATTTAACAATCAACAACACAGTGGTTATTCTCTGCAGATACTGTTCCAAAAACTTGATAAAGATTTAGCCATTCAGTCCTCCTAACAATTTAATGAGGTATATACAATCATACTTTTCATCTCCATCTCACAGTTAGGTGGAGAAAATGCCAACCAGCATATCTCCAGGTAGTTGTGGCTCAAGCAGAACAAACTTAGTGGCCAAGGTCTTATCTACTGTACTATACTATTTCTTCCCTCTATGCTATGCATTTTCAATCATAGCTGTGTTTAAAATCATCTAAGATATTAAAAATATTTATCTCTGGCCTCAGTTCAGATCAGTTAAGCTATGATGGTCTTGGTGCATTTTTGAACTGTTCACCCAATTTCCATGTTGCAGCTCAGAATCTCCATGTTCCAGAGACATCTACTCAACCTAGGGGTGAACGTAGGGTTTGTGCCTCTAGATGATCCATGGTTTTAGTCATACTCCTTCTTCTGTTGGAGTGAGACTATGAATAAGCTGCCTTGTTTGTTTTGTCTGAGTTTCTTCACAACCAACTGGGATTAACACAATCCTAGTAATAGTGCAACATCGTACCCACCTGACATATTCTGCTAGCATGCAGAAAATACTTAGTAGATACTAGCTTAAAAGAATCTATTGTTTACATGTCATAAAATTAATAGATTTGGAGCACACTAGGGCTGCAATAATTTTATAGGATATGTCAAAGTTATGATAACAATGCTTCCTGATCTTTATGTCACAGTACATTGTTTCACAGGATTTAGAACACTTACAGTCATTTCTGAAATGCTTGTTTCAGACATTCATGAGCATACACTTATAAAAGGAAATTATAAAAACTTTTAAAATTAAAACTTACTGGTTATAATATACATGAGTCAAGAACTAGTCAAGCAACTGGTACACATTATTCCATTAAATATTTTCATTAGTTTTTTTTCCAGTTTTGTGGTAAAGTAAATTGACAGACACAGCTGATTTGTTTTCCAGCACCTGCTGCTGATTTTCTCACCTTTCTTGCTCTGTTTCCTACCACTTTGTCATATTTCAGGATTTCTTAAATAAAAACATCTCATCTTTTTAGGGGATCAGTTAGTATTTTCCATGGCAATGCTGCATAAAAGGTAATTGACAGTTCAACATTCTATATAGCAAATAATGAGAGGTTTCATGTTTTCATCCATGCATCTGCATCTGCGTAGTGCTTCTTCTGAAGTGGTTGGTGTTGGCTGAGCTGAGCTCCCAGCCAAGGATTGTGTCATGAGGGTTTCATGTGTCTTTCATTTATCTGGGACCATATGTGGCTCAGAGCATGTTTTTTCCATGTTCAAGGAGAAGGAAAGGTGATATAAGTACAAATCTGCAGTAATTTACAACATGTACCCAAGTTGGCCAGTGCCATTTGTACTCATGATTAATCGAATATTGGTGAACAGAGATGGATGCTCTGTCTCTAGCATAAGGAACTGAAAATCATATCAAAAAGAGCAGCAACATGGAGAGCAGTAACGATCAGGATCAACGGTTTATAATCAACCCCTTCACCTAGTAAGTGGCATATCTCATAATTGAAGCTGAAATCTCTCTTACTACGGAACTGACTTCCTTTATAAAGTGAAACTCTTTCACTAGGTCTGAGAATTTAGAAGGCCTGGGGAAAATGACTAAATTAGTTCTCATGGGCTTTTTCCCTCTTCCTCTATGCAAGTTAGAGATAATAACTGCATTACTTTATACTCATTTGTAGGATTCCCCAAGCTGAAGCTGTTACCAAGCGGTAGTTGTCAGGATAAGCTGTCTGCTCGAGTTGGCCATAAACAAATCCCTTCATATGTACACTTTAACTTGAAGATTAATGTCCTGATAAGCTACTTCCCATATTAAAAACCATTTTTAACTTTTGAAAATGAAGTTTTCATTCTTCAATGGATGGATGTTGTTAATTGTATTTGTTTCAAATATCGTATCAGAGCACATGCATTTCTTTTCAATCTTTACATATACTGTAATACATTTGTAATATGAAGGATATTTTTGCAGGAGAAAAGTAAGCAAATTTTACTCTAAATGAATAGTATAAAACTTTGTTTTAAAATATCATGATCAATAGTGTAAATTTTTAGACCTCAGTTAATCAGGGTTATATTTCATACAGTTATGAAGCAATTATTGTACCTTAAAACTTGAGCTTACCATTTTAAGTTATAGTTAATCTATAAAATTACTTTATTATTTATTTACATATATGGATGTTGAAATTTAATCACATCCTCAGTTTTGAAAGCTGTGAGGACTGCCTAATATATTTAGCTCCTGAAAACAATCAACATGAATGTAAATGGTCCACACGTGCTTTTCAGTTTCGTTTACAGTCAGGATACTTTAAAAAAAATAGTGAACTTAAAAACAAGGGGCTACTTCCTGATAAGTAACTTAGTTTTCACAATGAGTCTTTCTCTTTCACATATTTCAATGTGGCATTAAAAGGCAAAAATATCTCAAGTTCCAGAGGATTCCAAATTAGTAAAATAATAGAATGCAGATAGTGTTTTTGAGCTCCACAAAAGAATCAACCACTCCAGTAACGCATGTCAAACTCCCCAGTCTTTAATTTTTAAAGAAGGTATGTTAGAGGCTTTAGTTTACTAGATAATCTGCTAGCGATGTGTGTTAAGTATGTCTCACTCATTTAGTTCTTGTTGGAAATTTTGTCTAAAAGGATTTGCTGCAAAACTGCATCTTTGCAGATAAAAGCAAGGTTGGTCCAGGAATGACTTAGACAAAACTTTCACGTTGGTATCAGTCTATTGTTTCTTTCCTTGATAAGAAGTGAGGGCATCATTTTATTTGAATCATGGTTGCATGTGCTGGCTCCTGTCTGAAAGCTGGATTATTCACTGACCTAATGATACAGAAGGTTTCTGATTTTCTTACAATAGTGTTGGAGACACTGTGTGTGAAATTAAATTGAAGGATGGTTGAGACAGTTCTCGTTTCAGCTTTGCAAATGCTTCTGTGAAAAGAAAAAGAACTCAGAAGCCATGCACTGTCACTTTGCTGTAGATCTCACAGAGAAGCTCTTGACTTTATTCTCCAACAGGTATATCTCTTTAAGTAGTAGTGTCACAAAACAGCCATTGAATAACAATGACCATGATGAGAATAAAACTGTATGTATGCTAATATTTTAATTGAGGAATTTTTAAAGTATTCATAAAAGCATAGGCACTAGAATATTGAATCTCTAGGTATTTCTTTGTCATCTATTCAAGGTCTAACATGTTTCATATTTATTCCTATCTTCTTCTGACCTGGATATTTTAAACAAATTTTAGGCATTATATTGTTTCATTTATAGATGTATCTGAAAATGTTTCTCAAAAGTTAGAATTTATTTGACCATAGCCACAACATTTATTATAGCTGATAACATTGCACTAATTTTTAATGCCATTAAATATTCAACCATTTTTAAATTTTCCAAGTTATCGATCATATAAACACTGTTATTTGAAAATCTATTTGGAAAGGTTCATTTATGATGATTGGTTTGGAAGGCTTGAATATCTTAATTTATAGAATCATCCTTGAAGTCCTTTCTTTTCTTTGCAATTAATTTGTTCATTAAATTGAATTTGTCCTACAGTTTCTCACAGTCTAAATTCTGCTGAATGCTTCCCTGTGGTGTGCATTTATGTTTTTGTTTGTTCTTCACTGTTCCTGCAAATTGATAATAAGATCTTGAGGCTTGATCATATTTGATTTAATTTTTTTCTTTTGCTTTAAGAATAGTTCCATCAAGAGGAATACAACATCTGACCCTTCTTTGGTGATATAAGCAGCTATTGGTAATCACCTTGTTCCATTTTGTTTCCCTAACTGAAAGTTGATATTTGTCCAATAAAATCACGCCTTCATCTTCTATTAACTGAAATAGCTCTTTAGGAAAACTCTCATTGTTAGGATTTTTGGCATGATAAAGCAGAAAATATGAGATAAAAAACCTTTATTCTAAGGAAGTGGAGAGAAGTCCATGACTATAGACAGCCTGGCATTCTCTAACCCACACAGGTGGGTTAGGGTACTCATATAACCTCTGACCAGGGTGGTACTTAGGGTGGGCACAGGTAACGCACAGGTTATTGATTGGGGCTATTTTTGCACCATGGGGAAAGGTGACTACAGTTTGGTCCCACCCCTTGGTCCTGCCTCCCACTGCAGCTTTCCAGGGTACAACTCTTTCATTCCCATCTTTTTGTTGTTAGAAAAGGGGTGAAGTCTCTCTCTTACTTTCCTGCTGGAAGGGGGCGCTGTTTTGGGGCTTACGGAGGTTGATGGGGATGTGGCTGATGCCCATGTGGACGCTGGTACCAGGTGGCTTGGCCAGGACAACTTTATCATTGGCACGTGTCTGTATCTTGGACTGGAAATAAACAAAGAGACAAGGTGCTGTGAGGAGGAAGGTCACTATCATATTTAAAATCCAGGGGAGGTAGGAAGAAAGGTGTCTTTGATTTAAATGTGTCCTTTTATCAGGAACATGGTGAGGTAGAATCTGAAAAATAAGTGTGGGGTTAGGAGAAGTAAAGTGGTGAGAGGTACTTATTGTCCCATCTTAAAGGGTAAAAATTAAAGGTGTAAGCAGGCAGGGCTCTTCTCTGGTCCAGGAGTTGAGCTGGAAAGAGTAAGGGGAGAAGGGAGAACCGTGGCTGTGTCACTGTAAGGCAGATAAGAGCTGAGGCCCTCAGGGATCTCTTGTTTGATTAAACAGCTGAGAGTAGATAGCACTGAGACAGTTGTCA
>PVJX010047515.1:0-11845 GCA_004027295.1 Dolichotis patagonum
ACAGCAGCACAACTTATAATAATAGCTGAATCTTGGAAGCAGTCTATAATCCCTTTGCCAGTTAAATGGACAAAGAAAATGTGGTGTTTATAGACAATGGAGTACTACTCTGACATAAGGGATAAACTTGAGTCTTTTGTAGGTAACTGGATGCACCTCAAGAGCATAATTTTAAATGAAATAAATAAGACACATTTGTTCAAGTATCATATTGTTTCCCTTGTGCAAGAAACCCTAAGGGGAAATAAGGGACATAATGGAGGATAGATACTGGGAAGTAGAAAAAATACGTACCAGGGACCTAGCCAAGGTTCCCAACTGCCTGCATGAGGGGTATGGAAAAATGATGGAATAAGAAACAGACAAATTTGGTGATGTATGACAGGAAGACAGGAGGTCAATGCCCCAAAAAGGGCAAAGACAAAGGCACTCCCAGCTTGCCAGTATTTTGGGGGTTTACACAATGATCTGGCCAATTATTGGAAGACTCAAGGTGACTCAGAGATGAGTAAATAACTCAGAGGTTGATGATGAAGAAGGCAGTGGGTGGCTTAGGTGGGCCAGTGACCTTATGCTGATGAGGATCTATATGTTGATGAGGAGGTGGGGCAAGATGGCAGGTTATGGAATTTGTCCTTTCCCCAAAGTGAAACTACTTCTACTAATACTGTGCTCTGAAGGAGCCAGGATGTCCTTGGCTGATGTAATCTTGCCCTGGGGTGTCACAGCATCACAGGACCATTGAGGGCTCAACTGTGACCATAGGCACACAGTTATATTCATGCATTCCTTAACTGGCCCACATGGCAAAACACTAGATCTTGGACAAACTCTAATCACAATTTAATTATGAAATGATTTTCCCCAACAATGATATAGAATGTTCCTTGATAAATATGTTCAAATGGGAAGGGGAACAAGGGTGGGGGAGGAGGAAGAGAAGGATTAAAAAACAAAAAATGGAAAGAAAAAATGAAATGAAGGTTCTGTAAATGGGGAATGGAAAAAGGTTGAAGGGAGGGGAAGAAAGTTGGAAAAATGGAAAATTAAGATATATTTTGTACAGGTATAAATTCTCTATGATAAGTACAAGCACCATTTATGACAAATACATACTAATAAAATTTTGTTTAATACTCATGGGTAAATATTTGACCTTCCAGTTGGCATGACAAAGCAGGAGAAAAGAAGTTCTGACTAGGAGATCCTCCTCAATGCTTATTATAGCTACAGATATACAAGATTTTCCCAGAGTAGGATGTTACAACAGAATGAGCCCCACCTGTATCTACCAGTAATTTAATTAACTCATCCATGACATCCAGGATCTTGCAGGATTCTTCACAGGAGTTGGTAATGTTCATAGAAAAGGGCAAAATAAGTTAGTCCCAACCTCTTCAGTTTTCATCAGAGCAGGAATGAGAATTTTGCATGGCTTAAACCATCTCTGGTAGTGAGGACAGTCAATCCTCCAGTGTCAAGAGTTATGCAGCAACTTGGCCACTTGACACACATAACAGGTAGTAGTGGGGTTCTGGTGTAGTTCTGTGCCCAACATCCAATCTTTTACACTTAAAGCAGAAACCCTTTCCTTGATTGTCCAAGGTTTTTCCTTTAGTCCAATTATGACAGCCATAATTTTCTCTTTTCTCACTCTCATCTGGATCCTGATTGTTAAACACAGAAAAGACCATTTATGGCAACTGAGCCACATGTGTGTGGGCCCTTGTGAAGTTTTTGTAATTTGGGCTGGTTGATAAATGAAATTAAGTCCCATCAGTGTCTTGATAGAATTAATTTTGTATATTTTCAAAAGCTTCTACCAATCAGCCATAGAAGACAGCTGGTTTTTTCCTCTTTAACTTGTCTGACTCCTCTTCCCCTATCATAAACAGATTTCTTAATGCATTTTTTCATTCCCATAACAGTTGCTACTATGGTATACATCATTCTCTGTTCATTGCTAGTATTATAGTCCCTGTTTGATTCTGCCAGAGAAATAATAACTTCTTTGTGATTTTCTTCCCTTCTTGTAATATACAGTTCATCTGAGTAGTTCTATCCTCTCAGAATCACTCTCTACTTTGCATCTGGAGTACAGCAAGTTGCAAGATGAATCGGTCCTTTCACAAGGGTGAAAATTTGAAACCCATCTGCAAACCTACTAGAGTCTTCTGAAAGTCAACCTAGGTATTCTTTGCATTGTTGAATATCTACCACTGAGAAAGGGACTTAGACTTGAGTAATTTCTTGTGTTCCTAGAACTTCTCTTGGGAAGGATGAATCATGAGTTATAAGAGTAGGAAGTTCCACTCTGAGTATGTCCTGTAGGACTTAAAGTTGTCTGAGGAGCACGATGAGGTGGCTGGGAAATAAGTGGAGTTCTTGAGTCACTTGAATGGGAGGGGACTGCTTCATTGGCCTGAGGATTATGAGGAGATTAAGGAGACCTTCCAGTGTGGTTACTTTGATCAAACAGGTGGGAGAGACCCATATTCCCTGAGTGATATGTGAGGATCTGAGAACAGGATCATCAATGATATCAACTTCCTCTTCTTCAGGGGTCACTCTAATTATCAGAGGCTGTGGGGTTTTCTGGTAATAAAAAGTTACAAAAGCCTGAACATAGAGGACTTCATTCTATTTTCCATGCTTTTTGAAGAAACTAACTGAAGAATAGAATTGTAATTTAAACCACTATCCTCTACTCATCTCTTGTCCTTTCCTAGTTCATACTGTACCAAACCATATTACATTAGTAGATTAAGTTGTTCTTTTTTCAGATAGGGTCAAATTGTTCCCACTATTGAAGGATACAAATAGGAAGGTTGCTGGGATCTGCAGTTGCTCAGGATGTTTCCCATGGAACATCCTGAAGGTGATGGAGAGAGAAAACTAAGTCAGCCTTTTCTTCAGAGAGTAATCCCTGAAGAAAGACGGAGACTCATGAGTTCACAAAGTACCCCTTGTGATACTCAAGTAGTATTTTTTTTAGAAGCAGACATCTCTGCTCTTAACTCTAGTAGTGATGCAAGTGTCTTCGCTTTTTAGAAGTCCTTCATCTTAAAATTCTCCATACTGTGTCCCACCAACTGCTGAGTATGAAGAGATCAGTTATCAGGGACTCCCTTATCCACTTGAGAAACAGTAGATCAGGGCAGAGCTCTGCAAGGTCTTTCATGACCACCTGAGAAATAACATCTCTTTTCTCTGAGGTAGTAAACATGGAATTCTAAAGTAATTACCTGAATTTTGAAGCAAGGAGACACAACCCAAGTCCCGCATGTTCCATGATGCAGAGGCTTATTTCTTATCTATAACAGTGTACAAACCACAGTCTATGTCCGAATGGACAAGTCTTAAAAAAAAATACCTACTTTAAAATTGAAAGCAACCAAAAAATACAGGAATCAACAAACAGAATAAATTAAATTCAAAAGAATAAATCAAAAGTACTTTTAAAGAGGAAAGGGAAGCAGACAGTGTGACTATTGATACAATTAGATGGATTGGAACTCAATGATTAGGTATGAGGAACAATTAGTGCCCTAGTTGTTCTCCAGACTATAAATTACAAGGTCTTTCAACCTTCTTGCTATAAAATATTTTGACTATTTTCTGCTAGTAAAGAATAGAACAACTAACTCAGGACATTCTGGGAATATAATATTCACAAATATATTTATAGATTTTAATTACATTGCCTAATAAAGCACAAGAATGCCTAAAAGAGCTGAATGATTATACAATTTTTCTCACACAGTTTTGAAAATCTAGAGAACTTCCAAGTTCATAAGAATACCATTATCACCAGATTAGCATAGTAAGGTAAGATAACATCTTACAAATAAAAACACAAGTAAAAAATAATTTTAAATGCACTTTTAGTGAGTAATTCAAATCATAGTCACTTATGATTAAGAATTACAGCATGTATATTGCTGTGATGGAAAAATGGAAATTCTCTCATTCATGCACTATACAGGGCAGATACACATATTTACTTCATCAGAAGCACCTGCTAATGTACATTATGATACCATGTCAATGGACTTTCATATGTGAAACAGTTATAGAGTAAGGAAACAAATTAGATTTTGAAGGTTGAAAATACCTGAATTAAACACTTAGCCTCAGGTAAAACCCTTTCTTGGTTTAAGATTTGCCAACATTTTCTAAAGCTTTCTTAGTCAAACAGTCTAAGCAGTCAACATTTAATTGATGTTGATTAGGTTCTCACAGGATCTTTACCAAGTAAACAAATCATTTGGTTTAAAAGGATTTTAAAAAATTAAATTATTTGAAAGGCAACAGCTTGCAATGATCAAGGGAGGCCATCCTGCTCTGTAATTTTTATACCTGTATCTTTAAATATGCCACACTGCTTTTAAACAGACAGGAGTCATTTTTATACAGATGGAAGCCTCTTTTAAACTGGAAGCTGTTTTGGCAATTAAAATACTCAAGCAGCACCCACAATAGGAAGCTGGAAAGGGGCCCTCTACTTGGGTTTCTCCTTGAGGCTCAGTTGTGGAAACTAAGGTTCACTGGGAGCCATGTCTCCTGCATATCATCGCTGCTCATTTCCCAAGGGAAGCAGGAACACTGACTATAGCTCCCATCTTGACTACAAAGGTCTTTCCCACACACAGGGCACTGGGTTCTGCTCTAAGGTTACTTGGAGGATCTCAATATCCACTCCACCTGGGGGCATGGGCTCTCCAAAGTGGCCCAGCTTTAAAGAGCTGCCCTCAACCCAGTTCTGAGATGATGAGACTAGAGCTGAGCTGGCAGCTGCACAGGTTTCCTGCTCCATCAACTCTCCATTTGTGGCTGCTGGCAAGACCAAGCCCCCACCCTTCCACTTTTTACCACTCTCCAGTTCTCTGCCTCTTCTTGCTTATCTTGATAAGAAAGGGCTTGTGAAATGATTGGGGCCTTTCTAGGAGACAGAGAGAGAGAGAGAGAGAGAGAGAGAGAGAGAGAGAGAGAGAGAGAAGAGGGAGAAATGAAATCAGTCCTTAAGTCAGTACTTTTTTACCTGAATTCATCAATTTGAGAGAGGAAGGGAAACATAACCATAATCAACAGTCTTACCTCCTGGCACTCCTGTCACCTCTTTGTTACTTCCTGTGTAGCTCACCAAATGTTATTGGGTGGAGTAGGGACAAGTAGTTTTTACCAAATTCTTATTATCCTGTTCAATGAATTGGTCAGGACAGTTGGTGAATCTGAAAGATTATTGTTTCTTTTAGGGAAGAACTAAAAAGAAAAGGAAAATAATCATAAAAGAAGTGCACAAAGAGAAAAGGTTTTTTTGAAGGAAAAACCGAAGATACTTCCTGCAAGTAGAATGGACCATTTCAAGAACAAAAGTGCAGTGGTGGCAAAGTGAATTACTGCTGTCTTTTAATTGCTCTAGCTGCACATGACCTAGCTTCTTTGAGAGTTGATCCAGGTGGTCCCACTTGATCACATGCTAGGAGACTGACATCAGGTGCTGTGCTTGGTTTGGTTGCATGTCAGAAGATTTATATCAGGGGCCAAGTTCTTCATGTTCTCATGTCAGAAGATTGGCAATGGGTGCAGGGTTCAGCTTAGTCTCTTCTCAGACTAATATGCTGCTTCTCTGCATCCATGGTTAACAAGTCTCTTTATTCCTGGGTACAACTCAGTGACAGAAGCACCTGCCTGGCAAGCTCAGAATCCTGAGTTCGATTCCCAGTACCAAAAAAAAAGTGTCCTCAATTAGCAGGTTGTGAAATTGCTCTAGCTACAGATGACTTAGACTCTTAAATGCAAATCACTCCACTACTGTCATGGTTTATATCGCTGGCCCCCAGGCCTCATGTATTTGCATTGTGCATTTGTGATTGGTTTATTGTCTAGTGCTTGGATTGGTGGTGTCAGTGCTACACCCTCCTAGGGGTGGAACCAGGATGTGATGTAATGGCAGGAAGAAGGTGTGTGTCTCTCCCTTGCCAGTTTCTGCCTTGCTGTTTGCAGCCACCATGAATTGTGGCCCCGCCATGCCACCCTGTCTTGGAGCCAACTGAGTATGGACTAAAACCTCTAAAAACTGTAAGAAATAAACCTTTCCTTTCCCAACTTTGGGCATCAGGTATTTTGTCTCAGTGACAAATAAAAATTAACTAAGACAACTACACATTGTATTCTTATTCTTGTTGAAGGAGTAAGCACATGTCAGTCCCTTTAACTTCTTTCCTGCTCATAGCTCAACAAATTCCTATTGTATTCCTGTAATACTTCAATCCAGAAAGAAACCTTTATGAAAGGAAAGGAAAGGAAAGGAAAGGACAGTAAAACCTTTATGATAAAGTAAAGCCTTTCACAGGCAATGTCTCTTTTCTCAGCTGGAGAGGGCAGCACCATTTAGTGAAAACAGAATGATTGGCTTGAATGATAAGACTTCATCAAAAGTAAACCATCATTACTAGAGCCTTCATGTCTCTAAGCCTTCACTCTGGGATCATAACATTGGAGTCATTGCACATTACTCATGGGGTTATTGTGAAGGCCAAATAAAATGAGACTTATAAAGAATTTGGCAAAGATGACTCACTAAGTGTACATATTGGTTTACCTCTTCATAAGAGTTGAGGTACTTCAGGCATAGGCTATCATAGTTTGTGATTCAATCAGTCAGACCTTGTAATTAAGGCAGAGTATTTGTAGATCTCATTATTTTGTTTGAATCCTTTCCCTTCTACTACTAATATATACAGATGCTTAGGATGATGTCAAGCACATACTAAATATTCAGTAATTTTTATTGTATTCATTTTCTGCTATAATGTAAACTCCTTAAGAATGGGAATTTTGGTCAGCTTTATTCACCACTGTTTCCCAGCACCCGAACAATACCTCAAAAATAGTAACTTAGTATATATTTGTTGAGTGAATTAAATGCTCAGATTCACCTGCTCTCATTTTCTCCACAAGTCTGTTGACTAGGATTCAGTATTTGACACAGATTAGTGGTATTACATTTCAGGGTAAGTGAAGGCATGTGTCTCAATCCTTAGCCACTCTCCTTATCCTACATGCACTTTTCAATGTGTCCACACCAGGTTCTCTTGCTGAGAAAGTAAATTAATTTTGATATCAAGTAAACTAATTAATTTTAATAATTTCATTAATTTTGATATCAAGTAAATTTAATTTTGATATCAAGAAATTTCAAAAACCCTGGTGAATATTAAAGGCTAAGACTTTATTTCCAGTATGTCAATTGTGTAGTCTCCCAGGTTTGCAGCTTTTCAAAGGAAAAAAAAAGTCCTTGCTTGAAGTGCTACTGAAAAAGGCATCTTTAGGTAGGCATGCCTGTAGGAGACAATTTGAGTGGCTCCTCTTGAATGCAGAACAATTGCTGCAACTTTGATTATATCAAGACTTATTGTCTTATACTGATATGTACAGAGCTGAATATGGTATTTCCTTCTCTATCACCTCCAATTAAGCATTATATATAAGGCTAGCCAAGGTACTGGTGTGTAATCTCTAAAACCATCAGAGAGTCTCCTGTTTCCTTGCATAGTGCTCTCTATAAAAGATATGGGCACAGTGGGATGGTAGAGCCAGTCAGCTCCAGGAGTGTCAACAGGGTATGAGCTTCAAGATAGAGACACAAAAGTTTACATATCAGAAACTGAAGCAACAACCTCCAAAAATAATTCACTTGCTAACTTACTTGAATTATGCAGATTGATCTTTCTGCATATCATTATCCCTGCATTTTGCAAAATGTTTTTCTCACTACCTGGCTAGCCAGCTCAAGTTACATATATCTTGCCATCCTCACTGTCACTCATCCTTCAGCCATCCCCTTCTTCACAAGATAATAAATTCCAGGAGAGGCCTTGGATCAGAGCCTCTGTCCACACATCCTCATGGGTATTGGATTTAGTATCTCTTGGCTACCCTTAACTTGGAAAATGTCTTGGTGTCTTTACTCTCACCATGGGTTGCATTGGAGGTGATAGATTGGATTTAACTTGCTGGAATTCCAATAATGTCTCAATGGGATTATAAATATAACTTATTGGCATGTGAGAAAGATTGGAAAAGGGATTACAATACTTGCATGACTGTACTCGATATTTGGGATTACAAACTGCATAATGGGCCTTTGCCACCCCAGCTACAAATAGTTGCACACAAATTAACACTTAACTAATGGGGAGAATAACCTATATATAGGTAGCCAGTTACAAAGCATTATGGTTTTAGTCCAGCATTAATATACAAACTAAGAAAATCAGATCTCTTGCAGGAATTTTAATTGGGAAGTCTCAAGTGTAAACCATTTAGGAGAGCATAGAGCATATGAAGGAACATAAACTAGTAGTAAATAAAATGTAGAGACAAAAGAGTAATGAAGCAGATGCTGGGCTACATTCATAGTAGCATACACCAGATCATAATGTCTGGTCCCACTGTCTAGAATAACTAGAAAACTTGGATAAAACAAAATGAGCAGCATGAAGGCAATAGAGAACTGCTAAGGCAACAAAACCTAAAGGAGCTAATAGTGCACAGAGAAAAGTATCTTGGTGAAGGGAACAGAATTATTTTTCCAATTGTATTTTAAGTGGTTTTGCCTGCTTTTGGCTTGGCAGAAAAATGAGTATTCAAGATTTCCACTGGGGGAGAACTGCAGCTAGGAGACAGGATAACCAAAAGAGCATTTGGTGGGGTCTGGAGAGACCACAAGTACATGGTGTATGTTTTTTTTTCTCACGTTTTGAATTTTTTTATTTTAAAGAGAATAAAGCAAAAGAGGGCAGAACAAAGCAGATCAGAACAGAACAACATAAGCAACACAGCACTTTACAATAAGACAACTGGACATTAACAGTAGCTATCAAAATATCTCTTTCTCTGCTATCGTTGAGCATAGTTTCAAATACAATAATATCAAACATATCATTCATCAGTTGGAGTGGTTTTATTCTGTTTTGTTTGACTTTATTATGTGTGATGGTATGAACAGCAGTTTTGAAGAAAACAAAACATTATGGCAGCCATTGCTGATTTAATATCATCTTGCTGAGAAGTCCTATCATGCTTCTATTCCTCTATTACCATCAGTCTATCATGTTATGTCTTATTGGGATTTTAATATATGTGATAGTATAAACAAAATTTTTTATTGAAAATGAGATATTATAGTAGCCACTGATCATTCTCTTTTATTCAGTTCAGAATGCCCTGTAATTCTTTCATTCTTTTGAATGGTTTTATACTATTTTGTCATGGCCTATATTTCTTCATATCTTTGGTAGATACTAAGAATATCTAGGGTAGGAAGTGAAAATCACATGTGGAAAGATAATAAAAAGTAAAGCAGGATTTAATGATAGTATAATAAGTGAAAAATTACATTTCAGGAAAGTGGTCATATGAAATGTATGAGGAAATGACTTGAGAGCCCTTGAAGTCCTACATCAAACCAAATATAATCCAGGAATGCAATCCCCCCACAACATAGCATTCAACTATGTTTAAGCCTGTGTGTTTGATTTACTTCACTCAAAATTAAGGTCTCATTGTGCTGTTCTGCATGTATCATTGTAATATGATAACTTTAACTTTTTTGGAAAGATATCTGACAGGAGAATAACTTGATCAAATGAAATTTCTAGTTTCAGTTTTTTGAGGAATCTCATCATGATTTCTATAGTAGTTACAGCATAGTACTGGCACAAAAATATACATGTGGTACAATGGAATGCAACAGAGGTAGCAGAAAAAAATCCCAGTCATACTCAGCTATTCTTCTGTCACATTGAGACAAAAACCTACACTGGAGAAAATATAGATTCTTTAATAAATCATACTGGTAATACTGGATCTCTACATATTGAGAACTGAATCTAGGCCCACTTATCTTACTGTGTACTAATTAAAATCAAAATAGGCCAAAAATCTAAATTTCACAACATAAACACTAAACCAGGTGTGGTAGTGGATGCCTGTAATCCCAGGATTCAAGAGGCTGAAGCGAGAGGATCACCATGAGTTCAAGAGCAGCCTAGGCTACATAGTGAGTGCAAGATCAGCCTGAACTACTTAGAGATACCCTGTCTTTAAATTCAAAAATAAAATAAAGTAGAAACACTTAATATGCTGGAAGATACAGTAAGTAAAACACTAAACAATATAAAGGCAGTCAAAGATTTTCTGAGCAGAAACTCAATGGCATAAGAAATAATGATAAGTATTGACAAATGAAGTCCTACCAAATTTTAAAAGCTTCTGCAGAGCAAAAGAAGCAGCCAATATAGTGAAGAGACAACCCATAGAATGGGAAAATATTATTTCTGCTATCCTAGAGAAGGAGGGTGAAATATAGACTAAAGAATTCAAAAGTTAGACTCCCCAGAGTAAAAATTCAATTAAAAATGGGCAACTGAAATCAATAGACAACCAAAGTGAACACACAATTAATGGAAGAAAAATACAAAAAAGGAAATCTTAAAGGATCTCAGTCACAAAATGGAAAGACATACCTTGTACATGGATAGGAAGAATACACATTGTGAAAATGGCCATTCTGCCAAAACTATTATACAGATTCAACACAATCCCAATCAAAATACCACTAACATACCTCACAGATCTAGAGAAATCACTCCTAAAATTCATCTTGAACCAGAAGAAACCTATCTAAGCAGCAAAGGCAAGGCAGGACGCATCACAAACCCTCACTTGAAATTATGCTACAAAGCTACTGTAATAAAATCAACATGGTACTGGAATAAAAACAGACCTGAAGATCAATGGAATAGATTGGAAGATACAGCCACAAACACACTCCACCACCTTATCTTTGATAAAGAGGTCAAACATGTTCTCTGGAAGAACGACAGTCTCTTTAACAAATGATGCTGGAAAAATTGGCTATCCATATGCAGAAGACTAAAACTACACCATGTACTAAATTAAAATCTAAATGGATCAAAGATCTAAATATTAAAACAGAAACACTAAATCTGTTGGAAGACAAAGTAGGTAAAAATCTTGAGGATATAGGGGTACGTAGAGAATTCATGAACAAGAATCAAACCACACAGGAAATACTTTCCAGAATCCATAACTGGGGTCACATCTGATTAAAGAGTGTCTACATGTCAAAATAGAATTCCAGCAGAGTGAAAAGGAAACCCACAAATTATGAAAAAATCTTAATGGACTGTTCATCAGACAAAGGACTTCTGTCTAGAACTTATAAAGAATTAAAAAAAATCAGACCCTTGAAATTCAAAGACCCAATCCAAAAATGGGCATCTGAAATGAATGCAAAGTTCTCAGATGAAGAAATATGAATGGTAAATTAATACATGAAAAAATGTTCATCATCATTAGGCATGAGAGAAATGCAAATTAAAACCACACTGAGATTCCATCTCACTCCAGAAAGAATGGCCAAGATAGAAAACACTACCAACAAGAAGTGTTGGAGAGGCTGTGGGGAAAAAGGAACTCTTCTGCACTGTTGGTGGGAGTGTAGACTGGTGCAACGACTTTGGAGGTCAGTCTGGAGATTCCTCAAAAAGCTGGGTTTGGAAGTCCCATTTGACCCAGCTATTCCGCTTCTAGGCATATTTCCAGAAGAACTGAAAGCATCGTACCACAGTGATTTATGTGCACCCATGTTTATAGCAGCACAATTTGTAATAGCCAGATCTTGGAAACAACCTAAGTGCCCATCAACTGAGGAATGGATAAAAAAGTTGTGGTATTTTTATACAATGGAGTACTACTCAGCTATAAAGAATGATCACATTGAGATATTTATAAATAAATGGACACAACTTGAGAC
>PVJX010047516.1:0-11844 GCA_004027295.1 Dolichotis patagonum
GACTCCCGATCTCTTCTGTGTTTACCTCTCCTTGGCCAGTACTGCTTGGGTTGGAAGCCAGAGATTGATTTTTATTTCTTCTTTTTGTCATGTTCCTGGTTTCTTTCAGACAAGTGGGGAGTGGGGTCCCTGGCACTTCCTGTATTGGTTACAATTATTCTGAAGCATGTTGGCTAGGGATTGCTGCTTTCCCCAATCTGCTGGTCACTACTGGAAGCAGGGGTGGGGAAGGCTGGCCCCTTCCTTTTGAGTTGGTTAACCACTGGAAGTCTTCACCATGTTAGTGCGTGTCACGCAGGCAGGGTTGATTAAGGATAGCTTTAGGGAAACCTCAGCTTTGGCTATTGGATTGCGCACAGGGATGGGACTCAGTCCAAGAAATTTTCACCAATCTGCTATGCACTAGGAGTAGCTGAATGAAGTCGGCTGAAGTTCTGGTTCTGGGCTTATCCTGCCTGACTCCAACGTACTGCCTGGCCAATCGCCCACTGAGTCCCCCACACTCACTGCCAGTTAGTGAGTTCTCTGGTCCACTGCTCCCCTCCACCACTATGCCTTCCTGCCTAGGCCTTCGGGCTTGCCAGCCCCCAGCTTCACTGTGACCATGCATCTCTGGATTCCAGTGGCGCTTCTTGCACAGTGAGACTGGCTCCAGTGGAAGCACATCTCGCTACCACTTTCTGTTTAAGGTTTTGTTTTCTTTTCTTTCATTTTTTTAATTCTCTCTGTGGGCTTTGATTCTCACTTTAGTTTCTTCCTAGGTCAAGGGGATCCATTTCTTTCCTTCTGGTTTTCTCCAGAATGCTATATTCCAGCATCTAGGCTATTTCTCTCAGAGAGGCTGTTTCCTTTGCTGCTTACTATTCCTCCATCTTCCCATAATCCTGTAACAAATTTATATGAAGCCAACAAAGGAGAAGGCATTAGTGCATTGAGGCATTGAGGCATTGAGGCACTGAGGCATTGTGGGTTCTCCTACGTGTTGCTATTTGAGCCATTGGTTCTCCTGGAGAAGATCTGTTCCTCACATTGAGCATTGCTTCCTGGCTCTGGAGGGGAAGACGTGTGCTGTTTGGTCTCCAGGATGAACTCGTCACACTGGTTTCCTAGCATGTACTCAAATGTGCTTGTCATCAGAGGCGCTCAGGGACTCCATGTTGCAGAGGATGGCTGTGGTACTTTTCAGGACAGCCCTGGTGTTTGTTGTGAGTGTGACTTCTCGGCTCTAGCATAGAACCCTCAACCTACCAGCACAGCTCCTTCAGCCTGCTGGCATAGATTTTCTAGCTTCCACTGCTGACCTTTAGGCCTTCCTAGCACAGATCCATAAAAGAGACTGGCATGAGTCCTTCTTGTGGGCTCTAGACCTCCAGTTGGACTTGTGGGAGGCATTGTCATGAGCTCTGGGTCCTCATCTGGACTCATGGGGGACATTGCTGTGGGATTCAAGCCCTTGGCTGAAAATTCTATGTCTTTGGTGTTGTGGATAGATTTCCTGCATTTTCTTGTGTTAACTCTCTTCTTGTGTTAACTTTCTTGTGTTAATCATAAAACAATATTATAAACTCCATGTCCTGATTCTAATTGTTCTGTGTATAACCCCTGACTGCAACAGATTTATAACCTGAAGTAGTGTTATAAAACTTATAAGGAAGAGAGGTCAAGTCTGAGAGGTATTTCATAATATGCAAACAGTGGGTAATTTATTGATTTAAATGAAAGAGACCAGAAGTAGGAGAGAGGAATAAACATTACTTATGCCTAGAGTTAAGATTGTGGAATATATTTCCTATTTCTGAGTATCTCTTTGCTAAGTGGTAATAATATCAAAGGAAGGTAATTCCTTCCTTCTCATGACATTTATCCTGTCAAGACAGAAAAAAGATGTAATAATTTCCACATTCTTTTTATCTATATAGGATTCAAATTTTTTTGAGAAAAGTCACTATTAATGTACAACAAAAGGAAAGCTTCATTGAATTAGCACTTTAAGTGTATGCTATATTAGCATCATGTTGGATTATTATACATCCTTGCTAATATAACAGTTAGCAGAGAATTACATACTAGACTACTATAAAAAGAAACCATGATCTGACATGCTGTAATGCTGTTATGAAAGATATTATTTATGTGATACTATTATCTGATCTTTCTAGTAACATATATTTTGGATTTTTCCAAAGACATCTTCACCAAAATTAAGAGGTAAAGAGAATTGGGAATAGAGAAAAGAATTTATGTAGTTGAATTTGTTGGCTTGAATAAGATTTTAGTAGGAGAACTAATGTTTTTTAGTATTTCCTGAATAATTTAATGTTATATTGAAATTTCAGGCTTTTATTAATCTTTCTATTTAAAACAAAATTTATTGAAAAAACAACAAAATCTATCTGTATTGTAGTGGCAGCTTATCTAATGGCTTATTATGAAAGTTTGGATATCCTTAAGTGTGTAGTGTATTCTTAAGAGAAATTAGTTTATAGTGAGTCAAATGCATTTAATAATCTTGTGATGTGTCTTAATTTGGCTTATAGCAAACTTCCTTTGTGCCATATTGTTTATGTCCAGGAGGGAATAAGTAATATGATGGCATTGGATTTCTGGTGATGCTGGAAAATATGTGTGTTTTTTCCAAGCATAAAGATGTATGATGATTATTTCAATGATAATTGTATCATCTATACAAATGATAAAACTTGGAGGGCTGGAAAGAAATGATAAGAGCTATCTTAATGAGCAATAACTAAAATTTATAATTTTTTTCCTTAATATTATCTCCTTTATTTTCCAATGCAAAGCACTAAATATTGTCATTCCCATTCTTCTCAATTCTTTTCTGATGGTCATTTTCTATCTCTCATTCTTACAGTTTTTAAAACTTAGAGGTTGATATATCCAATGCCACTTTCAGCAAATGTCGTATGCCATTTTCACCACCAAAGCCTTGTAAAACTGTTTTTCATCTGAGAGATTTCACCATTGTTAACTTACTTCCTTTCCTAGAACGCATACCTTAACTATCCCTGAATTTGACACATTATCTTTGAAAGCTTGGATTTGTTTCATTTCATTTGTCCTCTGTGAGAAAAAAAACCTCATTTGAGTAAGAACGATTACTGAAATGGTGCCATTTGATGTTATTTGAGGGACACCCCTCTAGAAAATAGAATCAATACTGTGAATAAATTGTTAGGCATAAAATTAAACACTATTAAGAATGAGAAAATAAACCAAAACATACATGTTTTAAGAGGTGAAAAACACCAAATATTATAAACTCAAAATACTTTATATTAAAAGTTATCTTTAATTATATATTTTTAAATATATTTAGGCTATTGAGTCTTTAATTCTTTGGTTCTTTTGTTCTTTTCTCATACAGAAATTGTTTTGTGCTAGGTCCAATGGTGAGAATGGATTGGTACTTTAATATTATTTCTATGATAGTTGCTTAAAGTCTATTTTTACTATTTTCAATAATTGTACCAGTGATCTATGTAGAAGATTAGGCATTTTCTTTCACTTTACATTTTAATACATGGAATGTCATGCTTGTATAATGATCCCAGAAATTTGATCAGATTTCTTTCATATATAAGATGTAAGATTACAAAGCATTAAGTTTTCTCATCCAAGTATTTATATATTTACAAATGACAACATTCATAATCATTTTGTTGCCAATGTCCTCATTTAGTGACACATGACAGATTTCATCATACCTATAAATCAGCAGTAAATTATTTTTAAATAAATGTTAATGTTTTAAGATGTTTCATTAAAGATTATTAAACAATTTAAGAGTCTATTCATTGTTTTTGAAATGGGTCCCTTCTTAGTGAACAGCCACTTTTATACGATCTGCTCCCTTGGGAAGTTTACATTTGCTCTATATGTATGAACTGTAATTTAACTGCCTTACAGCTTTACCTTATTACCAATTTTATGCCAATATCCACTTAAATCAAGGAGAAGAAGTGACCCTTTATAGGTTCAATTTAGAGTCTGAAATTTCTCAGTTGTTTTGTTGCAATAGTCACAGAATCTTTGCATGTTGTAGTACAACTACTGTGATTTGATGAACATTACAAGCGAGGATCCCAGCAGCAAATGGTGCTAGCCACCAAGTAACATATGGAAGCACATAGAAGCAATGATCAAGTCACCAAATAGAGTTAAACGAAGTTATCCTGGAAATGTTTACAAAGACTTGTAAATATCATGTGACCACATTGCTGAGGCCCCTTCTGTGCCCTTAGCAGACATCCATGCAAGTGAGGAGTCAGAATTTGTAACGTCTTTGGTGCCCACACCCTACCTTTCCATGTGACATGATCTTTCAGTGTGGAGTAGAAACACAGGGATTAGTTGAAGCCTAAGAAGATTAAAATAATTTTATCTTGTAAAAATTGTATGCTCAAGAGGTTAGAATAAAAATGAAAGGCAAAAAAATGATAGACAAGAGTAAGAATTTATGAGAATTATATATGCAAGGCATGGATGAATATGAGCTTTGAAACATAAGATATATAAAGAAGAGATCCTGTGCATCCGTTTAAAACAGTTTTTTGAAACTCTGAGAATGTCACTGTGACAACTTGAGAGTAAGTCTGGGGAGTAAAGTATACGGCGAGGGTACGATCGTAAAATAAAAACTCTTTAGTGTTGTAGAAAACTGCTGTGAAATGAATTGTGATCAAGTAAAGCCAACAACAAATCAAATTCTCCCCTTGCTACATTAATGTCATTTTCTCTGTCTGTCACCCAAACCACTCATATAATAAATAGCCAGAACATTTCTAGGAGAAATGGAAAATACAAGTTGCCAATGCAAACACCTCTCCCATTTGAATAATCCTTTCCTAAGGATTTTTGCTTCCTTTTATTCTTTCTAGAGGTTTCCTTTCATTTAATTTACCACTCATGAAAATTTTATTGACTTATACAATTATAGACATTTTTGATGCCTTGGCACTAAGTCATGAAACATGAAAAACAGCAAATGAACTTACACATTATGTGATTTTTGCATGACAACCAGAAGAAGGTTGCAAATAAATTTATGCCAAGATAAAATGGGGCATTTGTTGTTACCATGTGAGAAAAGGGTGTCAGAAGTGCTGAAAGACAAAGGTTGCATATACTAATTAAATCACCAAGAATCTTGTTTCCCATAAAATTTGTGTTGAACCTCTTACAATCAGTTTCTGCCATATGTATCAGAATGTCAACCATATTTGCTTGAAATAGATAGACATCAGTTTCTGTGTACCATAAAATTAGTTCCGATGGAAACAATCAAGGTTGGCTTGGAAGGTTTTCACTATCAGGGACTAGACACCTTTCTGTTCTTTTTGTCTTCAAAAAGGCATATGTGGAAGATAGCACACATTCTTAGCACGTCTGTTAGCAAGTGCTGAGGTCTATATCCTCTCTCAGAATCTAGGATGGTTGTGTATCTATATTATATATATTATTATATTATAGCAGAAGGGTCACTGTGTTAATTTCCAGGCCCATTTCCCAAAGACTATGAATATTCACAGCTGCCTTTTTTAAGAAAGATTTTTGCTAAATCGGTAAGTTGCCCAGTCTGGGCTCAAACTTGTGATTTGCCTGTCTCAGCTTTCCAAAGTGCTAATCTTTAGAGGCTGCACCACCACACCTAACTACATCTTCCTTCTTAAGACAGTTATGTTTGCTGGCCTGGACTGTGATATACTGTGAGAAATCCAGCTATCTTTGAGAAAGATAATCTATACAGCCTCTGTTCACGGAAAAACAAAATGGCCTCTGTGCTCACCCTTTTAGTTATTGCACCAAAGCGTCAGAAATGAAAGTTAACTGTGATAGTTTTATAGGTAAATCTGCATCTAAATGTATTTTATTAAGTCCAAATGATATCCTTGGAACAGAAGAATCATCCAAAACTGAATAATTGAAAAATATAATTAAATAATTCTCTTTTAATCTACTGAATTTTGGGTAATATAATGCACAAATGTACACCAGTATCATATTTTTATGGGGATTTTTGGTACTGGGAATTGAACTCAGGAACTTGCACTTGCCAAGTAGGCACTGTGCCACTGAGCTATAGTCCCAGCCCTATGCCAGTATCTTCTTATTGTGCATATCACTTTGCATGAAGCCTTAGAATTATACAGAAGTAAGAAAGGGGCAAAAATGTGTATGTCTTGCACTTTTATCAAGACTTCTCTGCATTTACACATTATACTTTTGGTTAGATATGTAAGATACTATCAAATATACAGCATATGTTCAAACTTTAAAAATCATATGTGAAAGACACATATGATGAACACACCACATCATTCTTGTTACTTCCTGAAGCATTTCTGGAAGTCCTCCTTCACATATTTATGAGGTATGATTAAAAAATGTGGTGAATGCTGCTGCCAAGTGCGATCCAGTAAAACCACAGCTTTGTACATCATTAAGATGTGTCCTCATCTGCCTCACTCGCAGGATCTGATTCTGCAGCTTCCGGCTCTTCCCCAAAGGCTAAATGACAATTGGAAGCAATTAGGGACATTTTTGGCAGTCAGAATGACACAACAAAAGACAATGATAAAAGAGAACAAGAGAACTTCCAGAATTGCTTTAGCAATTGGCAAAAGCCAGGTGTGGTGGTGAACACCTGTGAAACCAGCACTTAGGAGGCTGAAGCAGAAGGATTGCCATGAGTTTGAGGCCAGCTTGGGATGCATAAGCAAGTTCAAGGCCAAACTGAACTACATAGCAAGATTCTGTCTCAATAAATAAATACATACACACATAGTGATAAGAGTCGTGGCATAAGTGTGTGTGTGTGTTTGTGTGTGTGTGTGTGTGTGTGTGTGTATGTGTGCGTGTAATAAAGGCGAGGATTTTTGAGGGAGTTTAAACCTTTTACTCAAATATTTTTTAAAAACTGAAACATGCAACATATTTTTCATTGTGTCTCATACTGATCCAGATTTGATCACATGGCTACATTGTAAAAAAAGATTGAATGATAGAATATTTCGGATGCACACATTGCAATTATGAAAGTCAGTCACGATGGTACATACCTGTGATCTCAGAGCTCAGAGACTCTCAGACTATAGGACTGAAAATTCAAGCCCAGCGTGAACAATTTCAAAATTTAAGAAAAACTTTTCTCAAAATAAAAAGAGGGGATAGGGATATAATTCAATTGCAAAAGTCCTGGGGTCAATCCCCAGTCCCTGTCCTTCACAAAGATGGAATAGATATTGGGTAAGATAATCAAAAAATTATTAAGATATCAGTGCATCTTTTCCTTTTATTTCTTTATAATAGGCTACCAGAAATTTAGTGTGGTAAAAGCAATATCCATATATTAGATCATAATTCTATAGGTTAAGATTTGGGGAGGCTTGAGAAAATTTTAATCCATAGGGCCAAAATAAGAGCCTCATCTAAGGTAAGCTCTTACGTGGAGGCTCTGGTATAAATTTTACCTCCCTGCTCACCCCGGTTGTTGGTTAAATTCAGTTTATTGTAATTGTAGGTCTGATGTCTGTTTCCTTTCCAGTTATCAACTGAAGGAGTGCTGTGGTTATCTTCCAACCAGCAATGATATTTTAATTTATTCTAGTCCAGAATATCTCTGACTCTTCCACCTCAGCACAATTAAGCTCTGACTTTAAGTGGGATGAAATGTTTAAAACAAAAACTTTTGAGATGAGTGTTTTTTTCAAAATTAACTTACTCTCTCAAATTAACTGCTTTTTGTCATTATATAACTAAAGTGGATTTGCAAGATTATCTCACCAAAAAGTTCAGCCTACCACACAATTCAATTCTATGTCATATTTGGATTAGATTTGGACTAAATTCTTCACCAAAATTTAAGGCAAAAAGTAGATGGGTGACAAATTTCACTTTTGTTTCACTTTTTGGGAGCATAGCACTATTTCAAGCTTTTTCTATTCAAACTTCTCTATTCAACAAAGGTGCTTTGTGTATCCATGCCAATTGCATATTGCTAAGAATCGTGTGTTTTATATGTGTGCCAGAAACTTTGTTACCTAATTTAGTTCCTCTCTGAATGATTAGCATCTCCAGTTTGCCTTAGTGAAATTCATGGTTCCTTCTTTGGTCCTTCTCTTCATGTTGTAGACACTTTTATCCAAAAGTATTACTATAATTATTTCTCCCACATTTTACACTTTCTATGAAATGGAAAACTTTAAGCATGCATTGGTGTATGACCACCACATTTAGCATTTCTAGTATTTGAACAATTGATACATACTTGTTCTTCAAAAAAAAGTAAAAAGTCATTGCACCTTGTTAAAGCCACTTATGGGAGGGCTCCACCCACCTGCAAAAATAAGTACAAAATTTGAGGAAAAAGAAGCCCTTTTTGTCAAATTGTAATTTAGACATTCCTTTAAAGCATTCTCATACTGCTTGAGCTTATGAAGAGCAGTATTTTTTATTTGACTTTTGAATCTAGACATCTATTTTATTTCTACAAAATGGCCCCTAAATACTATATATTATTAATCAGCATTTTAAAAAACTTTCACAATTAGATTGGAATGGATGTATTAGGAGCATAGTTTCTGTCACTATTGTTTTTAGTGTGTGGTTTTGGAATGTAACCTTCTCTCAACACAATATGTGTTTAGTTTATGTTCTGAGAAAGACTGAATTAAGGAGAGGGGAGTAATAGAAGTTGAGTTGTATTCAAGAATCACAGGGATCTAGAGGGAAACAATCGAATCCGATGTTATTTTGTTCAGTTTGATAACGAGAGACCAGGGACAGTGTTGTGTTGGGACACAGAAACAATGCCTCTACCCTTACTGAAGTGAGAAGGACTTTCATGAGAAATGATAGTAGAGTTAGTGAGGTCTGTCCGGCTCTAAAGTGAATGGTTTGTATGGAAGTGAATTTCAAGGATAAAGTTTCTCTTGTCTACAAGAATGGTACAAAAGATTGCTGCTTGGAGCTCAAAAGAAGATCAAACTACGTATGAGGCAGCAAGTACAGCAAATCGTTACTGCTCTGTTATTTTTTTCATTTATTTTTTTTTTTATCGGTACCAGGGATCGAACTCACGACTGCCTGCTTGCAAGGCAGGCGCTTATGCCGCTGAGCTAAATCCCCAGCCCCTATTTTTTTCATTTTAAAAAGAATAAAACTGAACAAAATAAAATAGAGCAAAACAATGAAAGTTATACAGAATTTCAAAACAAGACAATAGGAAATCAACAAGGACAACCATAATGCTTCTTGTTATTTTCAAAATAGCTGCCCATACCATCAGACATAATAAAATCAATCAAAACAAGACAGAATAAAATCAAACCAAGCCAAACACAACAAAACAATGAAAATGTTACAGGAGTTCAAAACAAGATAATAGGAGATTAACAATGGTTACCACATTCCTTTTTTAGACATTTCCTCCCCTATAATTTTCACAATATCTATTGTGCATTTGGAGCTCACTAACTTTCAGGTTTTTACACTAGGGAGACAACACAATGTTCACCCCTGTGAGTCTGAGCCATGACCTCAAGCTGCATCCATTTACCTGCAAGAAGCTCAGTATTACCCTTCTTATAGCTGAGTAGCTTTCTATAGTGCAAAAATACCATATCTGTCTTATCCATTCTGTGGTAGATGGGCAAACTGTCCCTGCTTTTTTCAGATTTCTGGTCACATGAAGCCTAACTTCTCTCCTTTGACTTTCAGTCTAGGAATTCCCTTTTGAGTTAAACGTGTTTCCTATGTACAGCATATTGATGGATCTTGTTTCTTGACCCCCTCTCCCTCTGTTTCTTTTTACTGCAGACCTGAGGCCATCTACCTTAACAGTTACAACCAGCATACATTGGTTCATCTCTGCCCTGCTATCCTCCTGCTGTTGCCCCTCCCCCAGTTTTACCCTATGTTCATTGCATGCCCTGTTTGGCAGTCCCCCTATGCTGCTGTTCCTGGAACCGTGGTCATCTCTGTCTCTCTCTAGAGTATCTTTCAGCATTCTTTGTAGTGTTGGTTTTTGGTCGTGAATTCTTTCAGTTGTTCTTTATCACAGAAGTATCTTATTTCTCCATTATGTTTGAAAGATAGTTTTACAGGATACATCAATCTGAGTTGGAAGTTGTTTTCTTTGAATACTTGAAACACTTCAAGTTTTTTTGATTTGATGGTTTTTGCTGAGAAATCCGTCTTGGTTCTGATGGGTTTTTCTGTACAGGTGATCTGTTTCTTTTCTCTAACAGTCTTTGATATTCTATTCTTGTGTTGAATTTCTGGGATTTTGATTATTACATGTCTAAGCTTAGATTTATTTTTGTTATGGCTAGTGGGACAACTATAGACTTCACTTATTTGTATGCCAGTTCCTTTCCCCATATTTAGGAATTTTCTGCTATTCTTTTTGCTGACACATATCAGTCTTAAATTATTTTTCTTTGCATCATATTATAGCCATTAAATTATTTCCTGGTTCCTTGTTATTTTTTAAGATATCGTTCCTTTTTATGGTTGCTAGCTGTGATCCTGTCTGCAGGATCTGAAAGTCTGTCTTCAGTTTTTCAAGTGGTTTTGTCAGCTTACAGTGGAGTTTTTAATTTCTTGGATATCTTTTTGAATCTGTTTCATGTACTGTAATTCCTTCCTATATTTTTCATTCAAGGTTTTCATCATTTTCCTCTTTTTATCTGTGTTTTCTTTAGATAAGGTTAGCAATTCCTGCATTATGTTTGCAATTTCTTCTTTTACCTGAGATATTATTTCTGATCTGATTACTTTTACAGCCTCATGAACTTGTTTCTTTACTTCAGTTGGTTTCCTTTCAGATATGTTAGGTCGTGATTTCCAATTTATTCCATGTCTATGTGTTTCAGCTTGTTCTGTGTGGAATGAAGGTCTGAGATTGCCTTTTGCTCCTTTATCTTAACATTCTCCTTGTTTCCTCTGGAAAAGCCAGTTGTGGGGTCCAAGACACTTCCCACATTGGCTGTTCCTCCAAGGTATAGAGGAATGACCAGATACCCAGTTTTCTCTGAACTTAGTTTCCTGGGGAGGCAGTGGAGCATAGGTCATGCTTCTCAAGATCTGTGCAGTGACACCAAGGCTTCCTCAGTGGCCATGGGTACACAGTGTCAGGACTGCTCCTTTTCTCCCATCCTCAGTGGTGGCAGGCATGCAGGGGCATATCTGGCTTTTTCTCTTGGCCTGTGCTGGTTACCTGCAGGAAGCAATTCCTTAAGTTACTGTTGATCTGTACTCAAAAAGCAAGATTATCAACAGAAATATATTAGAAATACTTATGAAGAACAAAAGGTGACCCTCTGCATGCATTTTGACACTAACAGGCTTTGTTTTTTTAAACTTGCCCTAAATAAGCCCTTTTTTTCTTTTGAAAAAAATTTACAATTCAAGTTAATCACATTCCCTTGGAGTGAAGTAATTCAAGCACTGAAGGAGAACAATCTCCAGCCTGGATTGATGTATCCTGCAAAACTCTCTCTAGAAATTAATGGAGAAACAAGATGCTTCCATGACAAAGAGGAACTAGGAGAATTTGTTACCACCAGTCCAAACCTACAAAAAATACTTAAGGACATTCTAGGGAGAGAGAACAAGAATACGAACATTTCAGGAACAGTGGCAGAGAGGCCTCAGTGAACAGGGCAGATAGTGGAGTGGAACAGAAATATAGACAACCAATGGCAGAAAAACAGAATAGCAGAAATAAGGCAGAGAAGATTGGCTGTAATCTCTAGTATAGATGGCCTTGAAATATTAACAGAGAGAAACACAGGCAGAGTAGATCAGGAGATAGGGTCCATT
>PVJX010047517.1:0-11844 GCA_004027295.1 Dolichotis patagonum
AACCCCTCAGCTTCACAGCAGCCATCACTGTTATGGAATCACCATAAGCACCTGGCAGATGAGTCTCCCTTCCCAAATGCTATAAGGTATGCGGGCACACATATGGCCAGGGAACTTCTGGGCCCTGTGCGTCTAGCACGACCCTGCACTGCATCTTTTTTTCACCATACTGCCAACTTACTGGCTAAAATGGAAAAATGCATCAGTTCAATGCTTTTTGATGAACTTGCCTATACACTTCATAAGGTTGTTTGTCCCTTAAAAGAAATGATATAAAAAAATCAAATTTACTGCTATTGTTTTGTTTATTGATTTGAATGGTGCTATTGGTGCTGAAGAATATGTTTAAACCATGGTGATTTTTAAGGGAATTTTGCCCCCAAGACCATTACAACATTCTGGGAGAACCTCAGAAGGAATCTGCTCCCTCACTGCTGTTCCTAGTTGTCTCATCAGCTCTTGGCATCCTGTACTTCTGTACCAGACTAGATGCTTTCAAATTGTGCCACTTTGGCCCAGCCTAGATTTTTGGCGTCTATTGACACTGTACGGTTACTATACTTTTCAGTTCACATAAAAACAGCATTCAATCTGTCCACATCACTCTCCATGCCCTGGGACAAGCCTTCTGGACCAAGTAGCCAGTCAGGCAAAATAGACAGTAGTTCCCCGGCTAAATGCTAACTTTTGTGCCCACCATGCTTGGCTGATACAGCTTATTCCTCACAATTAAAGCCTTAACATGACAACCAAACTCAACTGACCCAGTGACAATCAAAAGGCATTAAAACAGACAAATAAAAGGAAAAACAGAAGTTGCCCATATTAATCTGCTGACCAAAAACCATAATACAGAAGCACCAGCTGGAATTTGTTGGTAATTTTCCTCTGCTTTGATGAGAAAAAAAGGAAATTAGTTACAATTAAATAGGAAAAATGTTGTAAGTACAGGTTTTCAGGTCTTCATATGATTTTATTACTTTTGGAAACAGCAAATATTAAGGTCAGTTCAGACTCAAATACCTGTGTGACATGACCTTTAATAGGTCAAGAGACAAATATTAGAAGAGTCACAGGAAAAATGAAGCCCCCTACTGTACTGAAATAAAACTGTCTAGAAGAGAACTACAGAAGCACTCCTCAAAAAAACAATGGAACCAACATATATGCAAGTAAATTTTTAAATATAATCATCTTAATGAAGATACTCAACAATTATAAGGAACAATTAGTGCTGTAGCATGCTGCTGGCAGCATTCTTCTGTAAGTCTATTGTTACTGTGTGCAATTCCTGCATTAGTGACAGTGTGCTGATGTATAGATTTGGTTATGTACTTATTTGTCTCTTGATTTTTCTACTTGTCTCTGAGTATTTACTTAGAATTACAACAGTCAGAAAATTAAAGGAGTCTAGACATATCTTGAATTTTATTTCTTTTAGTTTTCTTGTTCATATTTTTAATGTAAAATTAAAATTATAACTGATCATACCATAAAAATGGCCCCATCAATGCAGTATCATGTAATATTTTGATACATGTATGTATTATATACTGTTTAAATTAAATTAAACATCTATTTTCTTAAAAATTATCATCTTTTAATGGTGAAAACCTTCAACATTCTTTCTTCTTGCTTTCTGAAACGTTTAGTACACTGTTGTTATCTATATTCACCCTTTGTTAATATTTTTCCCTGGTAAATAATCATAATTCCTTGATAGGTTGAAAAGCCAGGTATCAATCATCTCTTGCCCTTTTCCTTGGCCTGTGGGAATCCTCCTTTTCTCAGTCAGAGCTCCATGTGGCAATCATAAGACATCAAGAAAATCATGAATCATACTTATGCAAGAACTGAAAGAAATTCTGACAAAATGTTAAGAGAATATTTAACCTCTATAGGGCCATCTACCCTTGTCAACCCATGATTACATAGACAAATGGGGGCCCTCAACTCCCTGGAAGAGAAACCAAAGAAAATAACTTAGAAACAACATGAAAAGCATATATACAATGGTCAATAGATGGATTCAAATTTAATCAGCCAGCCACACCTAAAAGACCACTCATTGGAAGTAAAAGTCTGGAAAGGTCAGACCCTCCTGTAGGATCAGAGAAGCAAGTAATTATCCATCAAAATTCACCTAGGCTTTACAGATGCCAGGGCTACTTTTTAACTTAATAGAAAATTTTTGTCTTTAGTACTTTTTTTTTAGTTCTAAAGTAATTTCTAACCATGTGCACATTTTGTCACTTCTCTCATGAAATCCCTCAGAAAAGCTACAATTTAAGACTGTTTTATGTAGTATGACATCATGCAAAATAAACCAAAGCAGATTTTTCTGAACATACTACACATGACAACAAATGCTAAGCTATGGCTGGGTTCCAAAGTGAGTTCTGCTTTAAATATTTAGTTAGGGAAGAAATTATATAATTTTAAAATCTAAATATATTCTTAAAAATCTAGAAATATGTTCACCTAAAAAAGACCAGTTACTGAAATTTGCAATGTTTTGTTTCACCTTCAGTCTTTTTGAGGTTTCAAGTACTTTTTTTTTTTTGCCACGCTGTATTCCGAACACAGGATATAAGACAGCCAGAGGCAACGTTCCTAACCCACATACTCACTTGTTTTGAGGTCTTGTGAGGAGCAATAACGAAACGCATAGCATAAACAAACATAAGGTTTATGGCCCTCAGAATCATGGATTTTAATGATTTCACACAAATAAAACATTGCAAAATTGTATATGGATAGCTTAGTGAATAACAAAAGCATTCTTTCCATATGAAGTCCATGAAATGTTAATATCCTAGTTTCATTTTCTCCTGATCCTGAGGGAGGTTTGTGGGATAACAGAAATCCTGAGGCATAAATGTTCAAGTGTGAATTAGGAATATTGAGTCTTTTGAAGCCCCAGTCTCTCATTGGTTTTTTTAACTGGCACAAAAAAATGGAACTTTAAAAGTTAAGACTTTTTCCCATTGGAGACAAAGGCCTCTTCAGATTTCCTCAGGTATAGGGCATAAACCACCACCTGCAGCTCTCCTCCACCAGATGAGGGAAGCATGAAGATGCTGGCATCAGGAAGTCAAAATCTAGTTTTATTTCCACGAGGAAGGGAAGGAAATGAGATAGGGGTGGCAGGGACCCAGAGAGGGATGAAACAAAGCAATATGTGTCTATTCTTATTGTATTTCCTTCCTACACTGTTCTGTTATAGTAAGGCATAACATAGTGATGTGGTGATTTGGGTGGTGAGGCCCCTCATCTTTTTGCAGCTAGCTTGGAAAAAATATTTTATTTGGTCGTGGTAAGCAAAGAATTTAGGCATACGGAACTAAGTGACCAATAACGTTTCACCACTGTGGGCTTCAATTTTCTTTCCTAAAACCGACTGTGGAAAGCCAATATCCACGATCATTTTCTTTCTAAATTGGGAGTCATGATTCTTCTAGAACTTGCTCTTGAAGTGTGTAGGCGATAAACTGTCTTGCTAAAAGAAGTGAAAGTTTATATTGCTCATTATGCTGTTTGTGTAAATGTACTGACTTCTGTGCCATGATTCTTATCATTTCCAAATTGGAGTGATGCCCTCCAGGGTGATTCCCTGTTGCTTTGTGAGGTGGCATCATTGATCAGTGGCCACAGTTTTATGAAGCTTTACAGTAGTTTTTCAGGTTTGCCTTAGGTTTTCTTTGACGTGGAGCTAGTAATAGAAATTTCACATTCTAATTAGAGAGAGTAAGATATCCTCTGTCATTTACACCTCTGAGTACTCAGTGACTGTGAAGGCAAATATTATTTCAATATCTTAGCTTAGTTGTGCCATACCTGCAAGGGGCAGAGAACTGACAATGACTCATGAGGTTCTATTATAACATGGGCCGACATATTTCCTCAGTCTTCTAACACTCATCGTCCTTTTTTAGTTTCAGACTTCATTTAAAGGAAGTGAACTTCATTTCCTTTAAGTCTTCTCATCATACATAAGAAAAAAATATAAGAGTGAAGAAGCTAAGTTAGATTCAAGGAAGTATAGAACAGGAAAATGAAAGAGGGAAAATCAAATTCATCACAGCTTGAGTCTACCATATATATATATATATATATATATATATATATATATATACATTACAGATGATTTGCATTTTAAAAAATTTATTCCACTCAAGTGACTAATTATCTTAGTCATGTTGTTCATGTTTACATAAGCTTTGTAAATAAGAAATTAAAACTTTTATTTAAAAATGATGGGGTGGCTTCTAACTCCTTATTAACTTTTCAAAAATGCTACTAAAGAGACAATAACATGAAGACATAAGCAGTGCTGGGCAGCAGCCAGCTCTTATCTGCTATAAAGACACTGTTGTTAAATATTTAGGATTCCTGCAAGCCATTGTCAAACTATGGGTGACTTAAAAAAATAATCACATTAGGAATGTTTACAACATTGATACCTTCAAATGCTACAGAGCAAAGCTTTTTCTTTCTTTCTTTTTCCCTTAGAAAGCCCTTTAGTGGGACACTACTAAGTAAACAGGAGAGAGAGATGACCACTAGGGACACAAGGAGGTAATGCAACAGACAGGAGTTATCTTCAGGAACGAGGATCAAGAAAGCAGGTATTTACACAGAAACTGAGGCAGCCCACTAAAGAGAAGAAGGGAAACTTTCACAGGATGAAGGTCTACTCTCACCCAACACCATCAGAAAGAAGTATTACTCAATGAGGAAAACCTTGCAATGGCTTATGAATTTGAAACCTCAATTACCTGTGGTACTGAAAACAGAAAGAAAGGCTGAAAATCTATTAAAATAGAAATTATATACTTAGATCCCCTCAGCTACCACTCTCCATTCCAGACTGTCACTGCATTCATTCCCTAAAGAAGATAGCACAGTTTCACACAGACTGTAACACTTGATATACCTACCACACTGAGTCATTCTGCTGTGTTATAATGAAAACAGCGGACTTAGGTAAAAATCAACATACTAAATGGAGACTCTCAAGCTTTCTTCTTCCATTAACTATCAGTATATTAGCAGCCAGCCTCATAATCTCTAGGTATGAGATTAGAGGACTAAAGTCTGAGGCAGCATTCCTAAGGGTGGAGGGTGCCTAGCAATAATAACAGGTGATGATCTCCTGTAAGGGATTAGTATCTACCAAGATTACTCTGTGGTAAAGCCCATCAGCCCGTTATAGACAGCTAAGTTATGTAGCAATAATACAGGAGAAAAGGTGAGGCCTTCAAGGAAATTAGTATAGAGGGAGATTTATATGACTTTTGGCACTCAACAGATGATAAAATCGCAATTTTGATAGAGAATAGAAGTATGGGGTGAAAAGAAGTACATCCAACACAAAATAATAATATTTTCAAAATAAGACCATTTTGGAAGTTTAAAAACTATTATTAGTAAAGTTGCCCATAGTATGTTATCCACTACAGAAGCATCCTTTTCATATTTATTCAAAGATCATTCCTTTTTTATTTAATTACAAAATAAATAATTATAAGATATACATGTTAAGAATTATTAGGAGTCAGTATATGAAAATGAATGAGAAAAAATGTATCACAAAGTTTAAATTCAAAACAGTAATGATTCTTGGTAGAGAAATAAATTGATGCAATTAGTGAATAGTAGGACCTTTAAATAGTTGGATAAAATTTTATTCCCTATGTAGTTATTCTTCTTAATTCCACATTTTACATTTAACATAGAAGAAAAACTGTGTGTAAACACACAGGCAGCAAAGTGTGAGCTACTCACTAGCTCTGATTTTGCCACATTCCTATGGGTCACAGGAAATAAAGTCAGTTTTAGTGCATACAGGCTTTGTAGTTTCAGCTCAGCTCTGTGAGGACTGTACATCTGATGGCAACAGTAATTTTGCTACAATTTAAGAAATCTCCGTTCTGTACAGCTTGAACCACTGGAGAAAGATTCTCATACTGGAAGCTGGAAGCACAGAAAGCAGAGAAAAGGGAAGTTTGAGTGAGTCTCTTTCTCCCCTCTCCCCCATCCCCATCTTCTTTTTCCTCCTCCCCTTCCCCTCCTCCCCCTCCTGCTTTTCCTCTTCTCTCTGTCTCTGTCTCTTTCTCTTTCTCTCTCTCATTTTACTCTATTGCATTAGGATTTCGGGATAGATAAATACCCCATGTGCTGGCTAAAACATATCATCTGTGGCAAATCAATCCAGGAGCTACAGGGGAGGAAATTAATTACTTTGAGTTCTGCATATTTTTTCTTTGACTCTTGCAACAGGAATGATTGTGAAATGCCTAAGATACATTATCTAGTTTTATGATACAGTTCGGGCTTTCATTTTTTCTTTCTTTTCCTTTAACCTTAAAGCCTATAATAGACTATTTTTTATTTTCTCATTCCTAAAGGAAATCAAATTTGAGCTTCCTTGTATCTAATATGGACCATTAAATCTCTACCTAGTTTAAATGAAATGGTTAATCTAAATTCTTATACAAGAATTAACACAAACATTTTCTTTATAGTATTCCTTGAAAGCTGTGGAAACAAGTGTGAATTTAACAGAATTATATCCTGCACAACAGCATAGTTTAAAGAACAAAGAAAGAGTAGTTATGGATAAGATGAGTAATTGTGCCCTAATCTTTCTTGTCTGAAAAATGAGGACTTATATGTAATTATTTTTTTAAATGTCTTAAACTATATTGCTGATATTGACTTCAAGTTTTGTGGGTAAATGCCAGAACTTGTCAGCCAGAGCTTCCAAATCTAGTGAGCAATTGTGTGACTAAATGTGTTAACACAAAAGCTTAACCATGCCAGAAATCCTCTTTTACTGTAAACTATAAAGCCAGAAAATTTGTACTTTGAACATAAACTGAACAATTGACAATCTGTCATTCGTACTACTAGATGAGGAGAGATTCTTTCCTTTTAAAACCTGGAATCCCAGGAACGGCAAGTAAAATTGTGAAAAATACCGTAATATAGTCTAGACCATCGGAACACTTTGTATTATTGCCCTCTAGGATATTCTCTGACTGAGTCATGTGATAGTAAGGATATAATGTTGAACTACCAAGATAATTATGTGATTTTTAAAAAATTATTTGCTAATCAGAGTTTAGAAAAATTTCCCCTGATTCAGTAGATTAGATTGTGCTAAAGAACTCCATGTTAACAATTACATTTCTTAAAATGCAAAACTTGACTTAATACAATTTTTCCCTCTTGCAGGTATTTTTGTGAGGAAAGTCATAGTATTTTCATTCTTAAAAGGACTTCTTGTATGAGACTGTCACCTCAGAGAACATTTATCACCAGGTATGGGCTGAGGAGGAAGAGAACAAGAAGTCATCAAGAAGCAAGATTTCTCTGTGACTGCACCACACAGGGGCCACTGACGGGAGAGCCAGACACCAGCCTTTTCCTGTGAGTTAATACCGTTCACTAGACTATGAAGAAAAAGAACAAGAAGTCAACAAGAAGCAAGCATTCCCTGTGAGTCGGTGCCATGCAAGTGCAACCAGGGGGAGAACAAGATGCCAACTCCCACCCCCACTCTGAGAGATCAGCTGATCTGGGGAAACACAGGCTGAGATGATAGCTATTGAGGTAAAGTACAACTTAATGCTTGTAGTGTTCATTGTTTCACTTACCTTGCAGGCCTAAAGCTAATAATCTGATTATCTATTCAGAGGATAACAATATGCAATGTAGCATCTATGAGGGATCTCCTTCTGAAGGTAGTAGCTATTGTTAACTCCCTATTATCTTGTTTTGAATCCCTTTATAATTTTCATTGTTTTGTTTGATTGAGTTTTATTCTGTTTTGTCTTTTTTGACTTTATTATATCCATTGACATGGTCAGCTATTTCAAAGATAACAAAATATATTATGGTAGCCATTTTGGATTTACTATTATCTTGTTTGGAAGTCCTTTAGTGCATTCATTATTTTGTTTTTATTGGTTCTATTCTGTTCTTTTTTGCTTGCTTTTTACTATGTCTGAAAGTATAGGCAGCTATTTTGAAGACAAGAGACATAATGGTAACCGTTGTTGCTTTTCTATTATCTTTTTTTGAAGTCCTATATCACTTACACTGTTTTGTTTTGATTGCCTTTATTCTGTATTATTTTGCTTGGTTTTATTATCTTTAAAATAAAAGTTATCAAAAACATTTATCAAATTTAAAGAAATGTATTGTTAACATGTTAGGGCAGGGAAGTTAAAAGAGCACATAATTCTATACATAAGACGAATTATTAAACTAACATTAGAGAAATGCCCGACTGTACAAGTCTTCAACTGAAGGTTCTGCTCCCACTGTGAACTGTTATGCAAGCTGATTAAAAAGAGAGTACTTTCTAATTAAAACTATGGAGTGGGCAGTTCTTTATTTTTAAGTAACAAATTTTACATAATAAATATTTTATTTTTTAAATTTTATTTTAATGAGATTAAAACTAAACATAACAAAACAGAACAAAGCAGATCAGAAGAAAACAATGTAAGTAACACAGATTTCAAAACAAGACAACAGGAGATCACTGGCTATCATATTGTCTCTTGTTTTCTTCTAAATAATTGTCCATATCTTCACACACAATGAATTCATACAAAACAAACTAGTATTAAGCTGATAAGAACAGAATGATGAAAGCATTATAGGCCTTCGAAACCAGACAATAGGGAAATCAACAATGGCTGCCAGAATGTCTCTCATTCCCTTCAAAATAGCTGTCCATACCTTCATGTATGTTGAAATTAAACAGACTAAAATCACTCTGAACAAAGAATAATAAAATCATTGGATTTCAGAGCATGATGCTATGGATTCAGCACTGTGTACTTTAGTGTCTCTTTTTCTTCAAAGTAGCTGTTCATTTCATCATGCGTTATGTAACTTATTCTCATAAACTGTTTGGAAGAAGTTTTACACATGTATAAGTCTCTACATGTATACCTATCCTTTCTATATTAGAGGGAAAAACAAAACAAAACAAAACAAAACACAAAACAAAGAAAAACACAAAACAAAAAAGTCAAAAATAACAACAGCAAAGAGCCCAAAACACTGACAATATAGCCTTCCAAACAAGGTGGTAGGAGCATAACTAGGGATGTTATTTTACATAATGATCTTCAAGAGTTCCTCAGATCACCATACAATAATATGCACAATTGTTCCAATCCTATGAATGTTAAATTTTGTTCTAAGAACTTATAGAATTTGTAGAACAATCATCTTAGATATCTTAATTGTGTTTATTTAATTTTAGATATTTTTCTTTTCCCTTCCTTTTTCTTTTTCCTCATTTTTCCCTGAGATATTATTTTTTCCCCTTTAAGCAGATTCTTATCCTTTCACTGTATTTATTATTTTGTATCTTATGTATTCTTACTATTTCTTACACTAGGGAGACTATGTGGTATTTACACATGTGAGTTTGATTTATTTCACTTATGAATATGGTCTCAAGTTGCATCCATTTACTTAAAAATATCTCAATGTGATCATTCTTTATAGCTAAGTAGTACTACATTGTATATAAATACTACATCATTTTTATCCATTCTTCAGTTGATGGGCATTTAGGTTGTCTCCAAGTTCTGGCTATTACAAATTTTGCTACTATATACATGGGTGCACATATTCACTGTGGTATGATGTTTTCAGTTCTTCTGGGAATATGTCCAGGAGTGGGATAGCTGAGTCAAATGGGACTTCCAATCCCAGCTTTTTAAGGAACCTCTAGACTGACCTCCACATTGGTTGCACCAGTCTATCTACACTCCCACCAACAGTGCAGGAGAGTTCTTTTTTCTCTGAAGCCACTCCAGCATTTGTTGTTGGTAGTTTTCTTTATCTTGGCCATTCTTTCTTCAGTGATGGAATCTCAGTGTGGTTTTAATTTGCTTTTCTCTAATGACCAGTGATGCTGAATATTTTTAATGTATTTATTTGCCATTTCTATTCCCTCATCTGAGAATTGTGTACTCATCTTAGATGCCCATTTTTGGATTGGGTCTTTGAATTTTGGGGATATGATTTTTTAAAAGTCTTTATAAGTTCTAGACAGAATTTCCTTGTCTGATGGACAGTTCACTAAGATTTTTTTCCCAATTTGTGGTTTTCTTTGGACTATGCTGGAAATTTCTTTCGAGATGCAAAAATTCTTTAATAGGACATGATCCCAGTTATTGATACTGTGAAGTATTTCACATGTGGTTTGATTCTCGTTCATGAATTTTCTACCTACCCCAATGTCTTTAAGATTTCTACTTAGTCTTCCAACAGATTTAGGGTTTCTGTTTTAATACTTAGGTCTTTGATCTATTTAGACTTTAGTACATGGTGATAGGCATGGGTCTAGTTTTAGTTTTCAGCATATGCAGAGCCAATTTTTCCAGCATCATTTATTAAAGAGAATATTTTTCTTCCAGTGAAGGTGTTTGAACTCTTTATCAAAGATAAGGTGGCTGAGTGTGTTTATATTTGTAGTTGTATCTTCTGATCTATTCCACTGATCTTCAGGTCTGTTTTTATTCCAGTACCATGCTGATTTTATTACAGTAGCTTTGTAGTATAACTGCAAGTCTGGGATTGTGATGCCTCCTGCCTTGGCTTTGTTGCTTAGAATTGTTTCTGCTATTCTAGGTCTCTTCTGGTTCCAGGTGTATTTTAGGAGTGATTTCTCTAGGTCTGTGAGGTATGCTAGGGGTATTTTGCTTGGTATTGCATTAAATCTATATAACATTTTTTGAAGAATGGCCATTTGTACAATGTTTGTTCTTCCTATCCATGATCAAGGGATGTTTTTCAATTTTCTGATGTCCTCTTTGACTTCTTTTTTCAGGGTTTTATAATTTTCCCTGAATGGATCTTTTACTTCTTTTGTTAGATTGATTCCTAAGTATTTCATTCTTTTGGATGCTATTGTGAAGGGTGTGGCTTCCCTTATTTATCTCTCAGTGATTTTGTTGTTAGTGTATAGGAATGCTACTTATTTTTGAGTGTTGACTTTTTATCCAACTATATTACTGAATTTATTTATTATACTTAGTAGTCTTTCAATTGTTTTGGGGATGTTCTATGTAAAGTATCATGTCATCTGCAAATAATGATAATTTAACTTCTTTTCCTGTCCTTACACCTTTTATTTCTCTTTCTTGTCTAATTGCTCTTTTAGTACTTCCAGCACTATATTGAATAGGAGTGGTGATAAAGGACGTACTTGTCTTGTTCCTGATTTTAGGGCAAAGCCTTTCAGTTTTTGGCTGTTTAATATGATGCTAGATGTTTGTCATAGATGGCTTTTATCATATTGAGGTAAAGACCATCTATTCCATTTTTTGTAAAGTTCTTATCATGAATAAGTGTTGGACCTTATCAAAAGTTTTTCTGCATCTACAGAAATGATTATATGATTCTTATTTTTGGCTCTATTAATACAGTATATTACATTTGTTGATTTGCATATGTTGAGCCACCCCTGTGTTCCTGGGATGAATCCTACTTGGTCATGGTGTATAATCTTCCTGATGATTTCCTGCATTCTATTTTCCAATATTTTATTGAGAATTTTTGCTAAATTTTGAGAATCTCCCTATGTTCATAGGGAGATTGGCCTGTAGTTCTCTTTTTTCATTGGATCTTTCTCAGTTTTTGGTATAGAGTAATATTTGCTTCCAGGAATCAGTTAGGGAGAATTGCTTCCCTTTAGATTTCATTGAAGAGTTTGAGGAGTGTTGGGGTTAAGTCTTCTTTGAATTCCTTTTAGAGATCCACAGTGTATCTGTCGGGACCTGGGCTTTTCTTTGTTGGTACAGATTTAAT
>PVJX010047518.1:0-11842 GCA_004027295.1 Dolichotis patagonum
TCTACTGTGTCTCAGATTTTCTTTGGTGTGTGGAGTTTTTATTGCTGCCTCCATTTCATTGTTTGTTACTGGTCTACTTGGTTTTTTTTATACTTTCTTGGTATAATTTTTATAATTTATGTTTGTCTAGGAATTTCTTCATTTTTTCTAGGTTCTCCAGATTAGTGGAATATAAATTTTCAGAATAGTTTCTTATAATCCTCAGGATTTTGCAAGTGTCTGCCGTGATTTCTTCTTTTCATTTCTAATGGCATTCATGTGGATCTTTCTTCTCATAAGTTTGGCTAAGGTTTTATCAATCTTATTTATTTTTTGAAAGAACCAGCTCTTTGATTCATTGAATCTTTGTACTCTTTTTAGTCTAAATTCATTAATTTCCACCCAGATCTTAATGATTTCCCTTCTTCTACTAGCTTCAAATTTGGATTATTTTTCTTTTTCATGAATTTTGAGGTGAATCATTAGCTTATTTGTTTGGTATTACTCTGTTCTTGTAAAGTGAGTCCTTATAGCTAAAATATTCCCTCTTAGAACTATGCCCATTGTGACCCATAGGATTTGGTATGTTGTAGTTCTATTGCTATTTGATTCTAAAAATTTTAAATATGTTCACTAATTTTTTCAATAACATTCTGATTATTCAAGAGTGTATTATTTAATCTTCATGTGTTTGCATAGTTTCTGTGGTTTCTTTTGCTGTTGATATGTTCCACTGTGATTTGATAGTATGTAGGAGGTTATTTTAGCTTTTTATTTTTACCTATTAATAAGATTTAAGACCTGAAATATGACCACTTTGGGAAAACAGTAATGTATACTGCTGAGAGAAATGTGTGTTGTATTGTTGAAACACTCTACAGATATCTATTAACTCTACTTGTTCACTTGTGTAGTTTAACTGATATTTCCCTGTTGGTAATGTCTGGTTGACATCTATTCCTGGGTAAAGAATTGAGGTCCCCTGCTATGATTGTCTTAGTGTCTATCTGTCCTTCCATGTCCAGTAGTTTCTGTTTTCTAAGCTTAGGTGTGCAAAACCTTAGTATGTATATATTTACAATTGTTGTCTCTATTGTATTGTTCTGTTTACTAATTCTTGACCAATTTTAGCTTAAAATTCACTGTTTCTAAAAGGAGAATAGCCACATTTATTTGCTTTTGGGCTCAAGTTATATGGTGTATTGATTACCATACTATCATTTTCAGCATACATAAATATTTTTGAATGATATTTCTCTTTTGTAGGCAATGTATAGTTGTATTTTGCTTGTTGATCCAATCTTCCACTCTATGCCTTTAGTTTAGAAAGTTAAGTCTATTAATATTGAGAGTTATGTGCATAAGATATTTATTAAACATTGTCATTGCAATATTTTCCCAGTGTTGATTCCTTTATTATTTCCTTTCATTTAACTGCTCTCCTAGTTAAATGTACACTTTACATTGGGCACTTTTGGTATGGATGGCCTCTCTGTCTTTGTCTATGATCCCCTTAAATATTTTCTACAATCCTGATTTGGTTTCTTCATAATTTATTTGTCAAAGGAAATCTATTATTTCTCCATAAGATTTGAAAGATAATTTTGTGGTATATAGAAGTCTTTCAGGGCTTACAAAACTTTATTCCAAGTTCTTTTGGCCTTTAAGAAGCTGAGAAATATGCCATCATTCTGATAATCTGGCCTTTACATGTTACTATTTCCCTCTAACAGCTTTTACTATTCTTTGTGTTTAATTTCTGGAATTTTTTACTGTGATATGTTATGGAGATGTTCTTTCTAGTTGATTCTATTTAGGGTTTTATAAGCCTCATTTACCTGAAAATTGAATTTTTCCCTATATTTAGAAAAAAATTTCAGCCATGACTTTAGTCAGTACATTTTTAGTCAACCTCTAATCTTTCTTTTACTCCAACAACTCTTAATTTTATTCTGTCACCTATTAGCTGTTGAATCTATTTTCTATGGTGTTTCATTGTTTTTAGGGTAGCACTGAATACATGATTTATTACATTAACCTTGATTTCTGGTTTTGCGACTTTCTTCACATTGGTTGGATCTGACATTCACATTTTCAACTGAATTTTTCACATGATGGATTTCTGCTTTGTTTCTTTTCATAATTTCTGAGTATTTACCACATTGATAATTCACATCTTATATCATCTTGTTTAGTTTAGTCAGTTAATTTTTTATACCATCATTAAGCTTACTGAGCAGTATATTAAGTCCTTCATCTCTTTAATTAAATGCTCTTTAAACTCACTAAACATCATATGAATTTGCTTATTTGGTGCAATTCTAATCTCTTCAAGCATTTTAACCTTTACCTCTAGCACCCACTTCATTGCACATGTGATTAACATTTAGGGAGTTGAGGGTTTTTGAATGTGTCTTATTATCAACTTTTCTCATGTTTTTAATGCCTTTGTGATTTAAACCTGAAACACTACTTAATTCTTACACTTCTTTTCACAAACACCTCACATAAATAAACTAAATGAAAAGAAAGATTACACATACACAAAGACACAAAAGTAGAATCCTCTGAGAATACCAAATCAGCTTCTGGTTTCCTTTGTAGGTAGAGCTCTCTCATGTTTCTGTTGTGCTTCTGTGTGTGTAACTAGCCAGATATTTCTGTTTCTGTCTGATGAGCAGATGCTCTCAATTGCTTTGGAGAACAAATGAAACTGCTCACACACTCAGTCCTCCATTAATCTTTTAATCCCTGTGCTTTTCTCTATGGCCATCCTTACAGATATTTACGTCAGCTCCCTCTACATCACTCTAGGTGAGTGTACTGTGCAATTTTAACTGCTCCTGCATTTGTTTCTGCCATTCTGTGCACTCTCAAATCTCTGTGCATACCTCATGTAGATTCTCCATCCAGCCTGTAAATTCATTGGCACCTGAGCTTGGTGAGACTTTCTGCTTGGAGCTTAGCAGCATGCAGGAGGCAATGGGAAAGAGCTCACATGGGCTTCTAAGTCAGATAGCTGTAGTGGGCAAAGTGATGGATCCCATGTGAGATATGACTTTTTTGGCATTTGGAGGACAGGTGGTAGAGTGCCTCTTGGGCACAGAGCTGGGTGGTGGTTGAGATGGAAATAGAAGCTGCCCACTTCGGTGCTACTGCAGTGTCTCTCCTTTACTACCAGATCATACTCATCACAGCCACTGCATTTTCTTGACTGTTTCCAGGTCCCTATCCATGACTGTGACCTTCTTTCTTTTCTGTTCCTAGGTCTCCTGAGCTGTATCTCAGTTGCTGCCATCTGATTTTCTGGAGCGTACCTTCATTAATGTCCTAATATGTCCAGATTTCTCCTGTGGGTATGTATCTTGCTGATCTCTGGCTACCAGTGTAAAGAGAGCTCAGACAGATGGGCATAAGGCAGTGCTTGCTTGACAGGACACTGAATGTAGCAGCCCTGCCCCCACTACTGCACACTTGACCTCTTCCCTTTAGGAGGCTAGACATTCCCCAATATTAGATTTGAGCTGTGAGCAGTATCATGAGTATCCCAACTGCTTTGCTGGTCCTCACCAGCTTCGGACCTGCCATTGCCTTTGTGCACCACTTTTCTGGGAAGGGATGGTGTTAGAGATTCTCCTGAGTTGACCTTCCTTTTAGATCTTCCTGCCAGAGTTGCAAGCAGTAGCTGACTGAGTACCACATGAACCAGTCTGGCTATCATTGCTGTTCTGGGCTTCTTCCCTGGGAAAGGGAGAAGGTGGTCTCTCAAAGAAGTGCTTTTGCTGAATCTGAGCTATAACCAATGCTAGGATGAAGAGCCTCTTGACTGGTTGCTTGGGCACTGAAAGGTGCCAGTTGGTTGCCACTGCCGTATTTGATTTCTTGCTTTCCCATTCACAAGTACCTGAAGATTCTGGGGAGAGTCTTTTATATGTTACTACCTTTAATTTGCCTCAATGGATTTCCACTTCAAATCTTTGTAGTTTTTCTTTTTAATTTGAATTTTTTCAGTGTATTATTTATATTCCCTCAAGTACCTATGTATTTCTCAGTTGTTTTATTTGTGGTTTTCACTCTTACCTTACATAATTTTTGTTAATTATACAAGGTAAAACATTAAATAGCTCATTTGTTTATTTGAGATTCCATTTTAATTTTCATATTAAAAAGTTCTAACATGTCCAAGGTCATGTCTTTTAGTCTTACAGCTTTTTAGTCTTTTAGTCTTGAAAGACATGATCTTGGGCATATCGGAACTTTTATTTAAATGAATTCAAATACAATCCAGTTACATCAAGAAGCCTTTAAATATTTTGTCTTGTATAATTATATGATAATAAAAGCTGTGTAAGAGCAGGCAACAGCCAGACCTAAGCCTTTTCCCGTGAGTCAGCACCATTCTTGGACTGGGGGGAGAGAACAAGGCCTCACCAAGAAGCAAGCCCACTCTGCAAACCAGCACCATGCAAGGGCTGGTGGCAGCAGTAGTGGGGGACAGCCAGACCCCAGCCCCTTCCTGCATGTGGGTTGGCACACAGAAGAGCCAAGTGCCCTCTCTCCTGCCCCTATAAACAACTGGCTGATCCGGAGAAACACAGGCTGTGATGATAGCTACTGAGGTGAAATGCATTTTGATGCTGTGGTGTTTGGTGTTTCACTGATCTTGCAGGTCTAGGGCCAGTGGTCTGATCATCTATTCAGAGGATAGTGATACACAGTGTGGCATCTATGGGGGATCTCATTCTGAAGAGGTAGTAGCTATTGTTAATTCCCTATTATCTGGTTTTGAAGTCCTGTACCATTTTCATTGTTTTGTTGGGTTGGGTTTTGTTTGGTTCTGTTTTGTTTTGTTTGCTTTTATTATATCTGATGACATGAGTAACTGTTTCAAAGACAGCCAGATGTATTCCATTTTGGATTTACTATTGTCTTGTTTTGAAGTCTTTTATTGCATTCAATGTTTTGCTTTTATTGGTTCTATTCTGTTCTGTTTTGTTTGATATTTACTGTCTGAAGGTATCTGCAGCTATTTTGAAGACAACGAGAGGCATTATGGTAACTATTGTTGATTTTGTATTGTTTTGAAGTCATGTATCACTTACACTGGTTTGTATTGATTGGTTTTATTCTGTTTTATTTTCCTTGGTTTTATCCTCCTTAAAATAAAAAATTTAAGAAAATGCATGTTACTAACATATCTCAAAAGGAAAGTGAATCAAAAATACATCATTCTGTTGTCCATGGGTTTTTTAAAGACATTAAACATGTTTAGTTTATTACACATGTTCATGTGCCCATCTGTGACTGGAATTGACAAACATGAGTACTGTCTTAACTATAGGTCCACTTTAGTACCTTAAAAAGTATTTTTTGATTCATAAATACAAAAATTTTATGATAGATAAGATTGGCTGTTTTCTGTTAGCGGTTTTCATAGGATCTATCACTTTATAAAACATTAATGAATACCATATTTAAATAAAAGAAATAAGTTGACAATCTGTATTTGAGAAATGCTTCATAATACATTCCATCATTAGCAAAAACACAATTCATTGTATTCTATTAAAGTAGAATGCAAATTTGTTCATTAAAACCTTGCTTAACTGTGAAACATTGGACTTACCAAACTCATTCATCCAAGAGCTGTCACTCACCATTTATGTGTATGGAATATCTATTAATACTAGGAGGAATTAATGTTTTGCCATATCCACTGTAAGCAATTTTGGACTAGACAGTAAGAGTTTAAATTTCATTTAAATCAAAAGAAAAAACTAGCAAGTGCTTACCGTCAAGTTCTACATTTTAAAATGCAAATTAGTAACACTGTCCATATAAATCATTGTTAGGGAGTTAGTTTTATAAGTTGGGGAGATATTCCAAATCTTTTTTTTGTCCCTTCAGTGTTATATAGCATGCTGAAGCAGTAATTTCCTCAATTATGCCCCTGCACTGCAAAGAGTTGATACTCTGCTCAATATACTTATTTCACTCCCAGGATATAATTTACACACTGGGGTAATCTGGATGAGAGATATAGCTTTTTCTAAATCTATCAAACTTCAAATGATTCACAAAGGATAAATTATCAAGCTGTATATATTAACAACCAGTAATTTCTTTCAGCAGTTTAAAAAAATTTTGAGGGAAATAGTATTACTGCTTTTTAAAATGTAACAAAAATTATCTCAAGATTTAAATAAGGTTTTTGAGTAGGAAAAACCCAAATTTTGGTGTGTCATCTGAGTAACAGTGATTTCTCAATAATAAATTCTCTTCTTTCAATTTGAGTGTGGGAGTGGTAATACAAACCTATAGATCTGCATGGGTTTGGGCAGGTGGAAGATTTACATCTTAATCTGTACCTAGGGGTATGAGGAAGATCTTCACTATCTTTCTGTCTCCTAACTGCTGAGACACATGCTGGTCTCTGGCATTGAAAGTTGTTCATTAGTACAGAGATGTCAATCATGGAGCTGAGCCCTTTTTCTTGAGATTTATTAAAAGAAGGCAGGAAGCTCACACAGTGTATAAAGCTTACTAATGTTTCCTGCTAATTTGTCTGCTGGAAGTTTGGGCCCTTTCTTATATTTTATTTACTGACATTACCAAACTCACAACTTTGAAGATAAGTGTGTCTCCTTGTGAACTGCGTTCATCATTTGTCACATGCATAAATGATGATTTATTTGAAAGGTTGTATCTTAACCATTTTTTTATCCTGTCTCAAAAGAAACAAACAAATGTCTTCTACATGGATTTAGGTCAAGCTGGATCTACTTAGACTATTACCGAAGGTCTTTCTTAATTTGGTCTTACAGTAGAGAAAGACAAAGGACATTATGATACAATAAGCAAAATTACTTGAAAGTGATTTTGTTAGTTTCTGCTGAGTTTCCTGGTCAACAAACTGGTAGAACCTGGGGTGACTTTTCTACTAGAGCAGGAGGGCCAAATCTAGGCAACTCAGTTCCTTATGGGGAAAAAGTTTCCTCTGTCTGTATTCTTGTCCCAGTAGAAAGGGCTACTATGCCATGGAATGCAAGCTCTCCTGGAATTTGGCAACTATGGATTCCAGAGCACCCTTGTAAATAGCTTAGTTGGTGCTAGGTAACTTTCTTATTTCCTTATTGATATGGCTCCTTTCTTAAGAACAGAGACCCATAGTGGGAGGCATCCCAAGCCTGCATTGGATCCCATGTTGTATTTTTTCAGAAAGTATAGCATTGGTAGGTGCTCTGAGGGATGATAGGGAAATCAAGGGATTGAGTATATTTTTCTCCAGACTCTACCCTGAATTTTCTCTTCCTCTAATAAAAGCCATTCCGAACCAATGCCTTAGGACAATGTAGATAAATCCAAAAAGAGCTTCCAGTCATAAAAGAGAAGAAGAACCTGTCAATCTAAATCTATCTGACATCCATGTTTGGAGTAAAGTCATAAACCAGGGTAAACACAATGCAGAGCATGAAATTTCAGTATTCAGATACCGTCTTCACCACTTTTATCATCTCTAAGACACAGCTCTTGATACTCACAATTTAAAGGAGAGGTTCATTTTGGCTCCTAGTTTCAGCCCATAGTTGGCTGGTTGAAATGCAGCCAACTATGGATAGGATAAAGAAAGGGCTGGTCACAGGGGAAAGCTGCTCATGTCGTAGGAGTAAGGATAAAAAAAGAAAAGGGAGGAACTCAGAACAAAAATATATCTTTCCATGTACCCAGTGAAACAGTCTTCCAGTCAGGCTCCACATTCTAAAATTGTCACCTGTAGCATGTCTGCAGTGGTTGACTGACTGTGTCAGCCTGAGACATTTAGAAGCTTAACTAAATCAGTTTAGCAATTCTACACCCTACTGTGTAGAAGATCTGCCCTAGGGTGGCTCATCTCTTGGTGATGGTATGAAAGAGAAGGAGGAAGAAAGGATGAGGTTCTGTTCTTTGGAGGCGCTCCAGTCTTCGCCTTCATTTTGGATGTTGTCTCCTGGCTTCTAGTGCAGACTCTTTGGCTTCTGCCCTGATCCTTCAGACTTTCAGCATATATTCTTCAGTCCTCTGATACGGACTCATGAGCCTGCTGGTGCAGACTTGCATAGGACAGTGCAGTGAACTCCAGACCTTGGACTGAATCCTTCAGCTTCTGGTGTGCAGACATCCTTTGCAGGCTTCCACATTTGACTCTGTGGCTGACCATCATAAGCTAATCTTTTAATTTCTTATACATTTGCATATCTTGTGTTACATCTGTTTTCTCTAGTAAAACCCTGACTAACACAATATCCATATACCAGTCACCTTCCAGATGCATGAGGTTTCTAGGGGAACATCCTAGACCTAAAACCTAATATAAGAGAGACTATCTAAGTTCAGAATTCTATAGCTGTATATTGAAGAGGCTGTCTCCAGCTGTAAAGGAGAGATAGTGCACTTAGATTCCTTTTTGTGCAATTTTTTATTTAAAGAAAGAAAGAAAAGAAAATTTTAAAAAAACAAAATAGAAAAAAGAGAAAAAAGTAGAATAATACAGAATTCAAAAAAAATTAACATCATAAAATCACTAGTTGATACATTATATATTGTCATCTTAACAACAGTTGTTGAAGTTACAAAATCAAAACATAAAAAGTGGCTAGACACTCAGACATTGACAGTGCAAACCATTCTGTTCAATGATCTAATAGAAATTTAGTAATATGGTCATCTATCTTATACACTATACATACCGTTATATCCTTTAGAGCACTTTCTTTCCTTTTCACTTTTACAATATCTAATACTTTTTGGATCCCATTATTCTGTCAGCTCTTATTATTTTTTATACTAGAGAGACAACGTGATATTTACTAATGTGAGTATTGTTTATTTCACTAATGAGGATATTCTCAAGTTGTATCCATTTACCTAAAAAGGTTTCAAGATCATCCTTTTTATAGCTGAATAGTATTCCACTGTATAAAAATACCACATTTTTTTCATCCACTCTGTAGTTGATGGGAATTTTGGTTGTTTCCAAGAGTTAGCTATCACAAACTGATGCATTTAGGTTCTTGATGGATGAAGTCTCAGAATTAGTGAAAAAAGGATGTAAGAGATGTAAGTAGATGGTTTTTGCATAAGATGGCATGAAGTGTTAAATCGGACTTGGCAGAAGTTTTCTTGAGTGAAACCATAGGCAGTTTTTCAGGCCATTTTTCCTGGCTAATACCAGAAATATGGCCTTTTTTGAACTACCCCAGCACAACTATTTAAAGTAAGTTAATGACCATTCCAGACTGATGGGAAAGGGATTTAATTGGCAGTACACTAGATCAAGAAAGAATTAATAGTGCCAACATCCCATCTCAGTCTATTCTCTGAGCCTTGTTTTCATGCTGGGGATAAGAAGCTTTCCCCCCATGTGCTGGATACAGCTGCTGGTGGGACACTGGTGGGTAAACCTTTTGAATCAAGACGTTTGTGTGCTTGCTTTGGTATTTTTCAGGGGGAAACAAGAAATTTGGTAAGGTTGAAAAGTATCACAGAATTAAGCAGGATGAATGCTGCCTATGACCAGTGTCTAGTATTAAAACATCCCATTTCTTTCTGTAATCAGAACATCTTTCTGTGAATTAGATAACTTCTTTCTGTTTTATCAGAAACTGTCGTTTCCTTCTCCTTGCTAACTTCTCCCAAGATTACTATTTCATATATAGGCCCAGAACTTTTATTGTGTCAATTACTCATACAGTTTTTAATTATAGGAAAATTTAAAAATGCCAGCAAACAAAATTTATTGTTTAGCAATGCTGATGAATACTATTGCCACCTTTGTTTCCTTATAAAACATGTGATAAAAGCACAACAGGACTAATTGTTTCTACTCTTCCTTCCCTCTTACAGAGGAGAAATGAAATATTTGGAATGAGTCTACTTAAGAGTTTAGAAATTACATCAACGTTTTCACTTTCATTTTTGGGTCTAGACTTCACCGAGGTCTGAAATGCTTAGTTTTGTGTAACGCAAAAACAAAGTGAGGACATAAATTTCTCACACAAGAGAGGTAGAGTTTTCAAATGAAAGGAGTAGAACACAGTGAACAGCAGCTTTAAAAGAGGTGACTTTCTTGAAGAATGTTACAGGATTGTTCCTCAAGACAGATACTTTGAAAGTCTTCTGACATACTTTCTTGGGTTTTAGATAAAAAACTAAACAATAAAAACCCTTTATTTTTGAGGTATTCTTATTGCTAAGGTGGTTGAAATAATTTAATTCCTGTTAATCTCTTAACTGGAGTAAGAGAAAGGATGCGACACCATTAAGCTAGCAGTTGTCATTGTAGTCACTTGATACTTTGGCCAACCGTTGCCAAATGTCCTGATCATGATTCAGTCAGGATTCAGGTAGATTTTTCTGGAACCTGTCCTTGTGGTATAAATTCTCTCCTAATTAGTGGCAGAGATATGTTACTGGACTAGTTCTGTAATAAGCCATTGTTCTCTCCATGTTTTTGTTTAGCATTCTTAACAATTTTATGACATAGCTATACCCTTTAATTCTACTAAGCTGCTGAGAGTCATTTAATTGATTAAAATTAATAACATATTGGAACATCATTCTTCGGAGTCTCACAGTTCTGCTCTTCTTGTTTCTGACATTATTTCTTGCTATCTTTTCAAAGATATAGCATGGCAAACAGACTTCTAAGATAAAGCAAAGAGCAGACTTCTAAAGCAAAGAGGGACAGAGTCACTGACCAATGCAATACAGGTGTCACATTATGAGCTGCCCTGTGGAGAGGTCCAAGTGGCAAGAATGGAGAGGTCTATGGAGAGGTCCAACTGAGGTCCAACCAAAAGCCAATAAGAAACTAAGCCCTGGAGCCCAGTAACCCGAGAAGGATACCGTACTATCCTCCATCACAGGGTGGGCCTGTGATGAGTCAAGTGTTGCGTTGAATATCACCCCAGGTCAAACCTTGACTGCAGCTTGGTCAGAGATCTTGAAGCAGGAGGGTGACTGCATGACTTCCTGAACTAGAGATATTCTGAGGTAATAAATGTTGCTATTTTAAGCTTCCAAAATGAGCAGTAATTTATTATATATCAATAGAAAACATCCAATGCCTGAGATTTTAGCCCTGGAAGTAGACAGAGGAAAGACAGAGCAAGGCTGCATCTCTGAGTCATATATATATATATATATATATATATATATATATATATATATATGAAAAACTAAACTAAAGCAAACTAAACTGAGGAAAAGCTGCCTCCTTAGGATGTTGCTTTGAATTTTTGAGTGAAAATTAAACTTTTAAGTGTGTAAGTCTTCTGTAGTTTGGGGTGGATAAACAATGCAGCTAGCATTACTTCAGTAATAAATTTGCTTTGCATTAATTGTTACTCTGTGTATTTCTGACTGTACAGTATTCTGCACATTCTCCCCTTCTCTTTTTCAAAGTAATTGCTTTTAATGTTTTCAACTTTTTCTCTTCTGTTGATTTGAAAGTTACATGTTCTACTTGTTTTTCTTAGTATTGTCCCTTAAAATTCTACCATATGTATGCAATGAGTCACTGAAAAAAGCAAATATTTGTAAATTATAATCTAAAAGCAACTTTTGATTACCCATTAAAATTTGGGTGAATGAAGTCCTAGACAAGACTCAGGAAATCTTAAGAAATGTCTGACAATTCTTAGGCAATACAATATCTTACAATTATTCTTGAAGTAAAACAAGAATAGGAGAGGTCATGCTATGTGTACATTTACCAAATTTCTTTGGTTAATTCTAAGCTGCATAGCATTTGGGAGTCATACAAAGTATAGTACTGTTTTAGAAACTAGGTTTTATAATCAGTCTAATACATTGGTTTCCATTT
>PVJX010047519.1:0-11843 GCA_004027295.1 Dolichotis patagonum
CAGTGAGGAACTAGAAGACACAGAAGAGTTTATGTAAATTTCTCATATACAGTTAGCATGTAGCAGAGCTAGGAATCCAGGAGGTCAGCTCCAGAGTTCCTGCTCTGGTGGAAGCAGTAGTATTCAATAAAAGCCACAGTGTTATCAAAGAGACCAAGATATGGGTCTCATGGTTAGCTGGTGTGATGCTACCTAGAAGAGGTTGTATTAAGAGAAGTAGTAGCTGAGATGCTTAGTAGCATCTGGAAAGCATGACATGAACCAGAATGGAAGGCAACCATGTGGGAAGGATATTAGTGCAAGAAGGAAGGAAGACAGACAGGATGGCAGAATCTTCCAGTTCCGTCTTGGGATTAACTGACCTAGTTTAGTTGCAGATATAGTTCTGGGCACCCTTGAAAATACTTGTGGGAGTCTGATAATCAATCATGATGGGATAAAATGGAAGCTGAGATTTATGTGTGCATATCTGTCTCTTAACCTATGAGTTTCCTAAGGCATATAGTCATCATTGATAGTATTTCACTGATGCAGTTGACTAGGGGTTGCTTGGAAGATATTTGTTATGGTTAATACATTGCTTCAACTTCAGAAGTCTAGAAGGTTAACTAAATAACTCAGCAGTTCTACAACCTGCAGTGTAGAGGGCATGGAGGTGGTGTAGCCTGATCACAGTATAAGGTGGGAAGAAGAGGCTTGCTCTTTGCCTCTTTTGCTCTTGCTGCTTTTACTGTCTTCTGCTGCCTAGAAGTGTTGCCCCCATGCCATGCTGCCCTGTTTTGGAGCCAGCTGATTATAGATGGAAACCTCCACAAGCTGTTAGATAAATACACCTTTCTTTCCTTAATTTGGGGTGTTGGGTATTTTGTCTCAGCAAGGAGAGAAAAGTAATAAAGACAATACTATTTTAAACCTTGGGTACACATTTAAGAGTTCAGCAATTAACTAGATTCTACAAAAAAATGTGATGGTAAAGATTTTGTTTTAAATAGAAATAAAGTAGGTATCAGTAGAACCAGAGAAACCTTTTGTATAAGACATTTTATAAACACTCCTAATCAGATTAGGTAGATTTGCACCCTTAGCAAACATCGTCTTGATTCTCCGAGTCTAGTTTCAACTTACAGGCAAATGATGCTTCCTAGAGGTGCAGATATATACACTCAAGCCCTTGAGAAGCATTGCTGAGAGAGATTTGAACTCCCAGGGGAGGTGATTGTCCCCACATGACACCAGGAACAAACACACAGTATTCTCAACCAGTTCATCAAGGTTTAAAATAGTATTGTCTTCATTTATTCTTTATCCCTGCCAGTCTAGAACATGCTTTCAGATGCTTAGCAAAACTCATAATCCGTGTCTCAAGTAATCTCTGGCTTACTTGATTCATTTATGTATTTTTTGATATCTAGTATGTGTCAGATTTTGTGCTAAGTGCTGATGACCCTGAGATGAACCAAAAGTTGTTTATTTTTGAGGCTATCTCAACATCTGGTGAAGGAGACACACAGGTAAGGAGCTTCTCAGTGGGATCAGAGGGCACAGTCTCTGGATTATAATCATGTGTCTCCATGTTTTAAGGGTGTGTACTAGTCAGGATGTCCTAAAAATAAGAATGCATGGTAGGTGCTCAGCCCTTTGGGCACTGTAAGGATTTAATAAATATTCTTTATGATTATTAGTGACTTTTCTCTATCTTTCCTTTCCCTATGACTTTGAAAAAGTGAAAAACATCCAGTTTTATGTTATTTAAGTGAAACACAACTCTGTCATTAGCCCAGTGGTTTAGCTGTAATTTAGATACAGTAGTTTCACTGCAAGACATTCTGGGAGAAGTTAGGCTGGGTTGGGGATCCTTGAGCAGCCAACACATTTTGCCCTTTACCGGGTGATGGGCCAGAATTTCCAGTGTCCTGTCTTCCTGGCCAGGGTTGGCCCCAAACCTAAGTGGGATGTGCTTGCTCAATGCAGCCTGAGGACCAACCACTGAGTGGGGCTAGGAAGAGGTAGGGACCCCGAGTTTAGCAATCAGCTTTGTTTCTTTCTCTCAGCATGTTTGTTTGATACTTAGGGAAAATAAGAGATATCTTTGCAAACAGTCTCTAAAAATAAAAAGATGTTTTAAGCTGATTCTTAGAGATAGCTAGATCTGCTTTTCTCATTGTTTCTTGTCCTCCTCATTTCTGATGCTGTCACCCTAGAAGGCAGCTCCAGCAACTGGACTGCCTAGAGAGGATTTAGGAAGTACCTCCCTGGGGCCCTCCTCCCCAGAGCTTTAGGTAGAACTGGTGGCTCATAGATTCCCTGTCCTCCTGTTGCTCATGGCAGCCATTGAATTTCTTGCTTGGGAAAATGATCTTCCCAAGCTCCCTGTGTTAAGGCTGCTTCATCCTGTTCACTGTTTCCTTTCTTTTTTAATAGAGGTGAATATGATGAGAAGTGATAAAGCATACAGAGGTTCAGAGCAGGCTCTGGAGTTAGAGAGATCAAGATTTTGAACTTATTGCTACTATGTTTTATTGAAGTGATTTTACTTTTCCATATCTTAGTCTTTTCATTTGTACAGTGGGGATTCTAGTAAAACCTAACTTAGTTGTCCTGAGGAATAAGTGAAATAATTCACAGTAAGCACTTAGTATGTGGGCAACACACGGAACATGTTCAATAACTGCTAGGCATTGTCACAGTATTGTAGGTGTTAAAAGTGTTATGCACAAAGAAGAACAGCAAAGAACACTAACAGTTTTGAGCATCTCTTGTGAGCCTTGAGGTGTTGTAGATCTTTCACACGTGCCATTTAATTTCATTCTTCCTTTGATCTTGGGTGGAAGGTTTCTATTGCCTCAATTTTACAGATGATGATATTGAATCTTCAAGCATTTAAAAAATTTACTCAAAAGACTAATATATTTTGTTAAGAATCTAGATTGTGGTTTTCCTGGTTGGTGAGTGACCAGAAAGGCACACAAAGGAGCCTTCTGGCAGCCTGGTGACGATTCTGTTTCTTTATCTGGGGTACATGAATATCTTCACCTTATGAAAATTATCTAGCTGCTGCTTGATATTGCAACTTTTTCACTTATATATGTATATTAAATTTCAAAAAGAATTTCTGAAAAGGAAAATAAAAAGGAACAGGAAACTGCCTAAAGTCACAAAGATTATGAAGAGTGGAGACAGTTCTTTCTATTACTACGTGCAGGCGCAAGCCTTGTTGGCTTGTGCTTGGATGAGTTTCTCGTATGCTCATGGTCTTTATGTCCTTGGACATCAGATTGCCTGCCATCCCCAGGAAGTGCTGGCCCAACATTTCTCTATTCGAGTACTAAAGTGAGAAGCAGGGGCATCAGGACCCAGCCAGAGGGAGAAACCCAGGACGGAAGGCCCAGGCTCAGGAGGATGGATTGGGAATCAGTCACTGGTGGGTTTACAGGCAGATAATAGGGGTCAGACTGAATGACAAGCCATTTCTCTTTTGTTCCATTCTCCTGAGATAAATACTTCTACCACCTGGTCCAATCAGGGACTCCTTTCCTTCCACTGTCAGGTTCTCTGAAGAAGACTCCACCCTAGTTCTTTAGTCAAGTTCCACTCCACCCCAGCCACTGGTGCTTGGACCCTAGCGTTTCCTCCTGAGGGACTCAATGCTCATGGCCAGAGAGGCAATGTGGTCCCAGATAGTACTTTGGGCTGGGGAATAAGCAAGGGAAGTGAAATTCTTCTTGGGGCATGGGGAGAATGTCATCTAGATCCCTCCTACCCTACCTATACCTCATTGAAAAAAATAAACTTTCATATTTTAGAATAGTTTTAGATCTATAGAAAGCTGCAAAGATAGCAGTCCACACTCTGTTTCCTGACTTTTAATATTTCTCACTACCTTTTTAATAACAAGGATCTAATACTACATCATTACTGTGAACTAGACCCCAGACATTATTCAGATTTCACTAGTTTTCCCATAAATTTCCCTTTTCTGTTTCAGGCTTGCACCCTGGATATGACATTATATATAGTTATCACTTCTCCTTCCTCTCCTCTGGTCTATGATAGTTTCTCTATCTCCCCTTGTTTCTGATGACCTTGACAAATCAGATTATTTTGTACAGGTCTCTCAGCTTGGATTTGTCTGATGTTTTCTTGTTATGAGTTTAAGGCTGTCTGTTTTTTTTTAAAGAATGCCACAGGGGTGAAGTGTCCATACCATATCAGTGAAGTTAATATGACTTATCATTGGTAAAGTTGATGGTGATCACTTGGTTAAGGTGGCATCTACCAGAGGTCTCCAAGGTAAAGTTACTTTCCATTTCCTCCTTCTATAGTTTTTGACTGAAAATGAGCACTAAGAGCAGCCCCTGCTCAAGTCCTACCTCTTTCTCTTTTTAATCATCAGTTTGTATGACGTAAGACCTATAAAAATGTACACAGTCATCTGAACATTTGCAAAGGTAGGGAAATAAATTTGTTACCAGGTGCACAGATACAGATATCCAGGTAATAGACAGATAAAAATCCAGATGAATTCATATTCACAAGCACAGATATTTATGAAGAAATCAATAGTTTTGTCTTTTTCCTTCTCCATACTCAGAGACAGGTGAATTATTAGGATTTTAATTAACACAACTTCGGAAACCTCATTTTCCCCCTAATTGTTAATATTTTAAAAAGCAAGACCTGAGTTTGCCTCTGGTGTGTGTTGAGGGTGTGGGATTTTAGGGAACTGTGAGTGTGGGATGTAAGCAGGTTTCCCAGGATAGTTCCAGGCCTGAGGCATTTGGTGAACCTGAGTCTCTTTTTCTCCTTTCTTGGGCCTTCCCTGGCTTCTGTCCTTACCCATGTTATGGTCTGGATCTTAATTGTCCTCAAAGGCTCATATGTGAAAGGGTTGGCGCCTGGGTGATGGTGCTGTCGTCAGATGGTGGAACCTTTAGAAGGTGGAACCTAGTTGAAGGAAGGGTTTATCTTAGAAGGGGATATTGGTACCCTGGTCCTCCCACCTCCCTTGATCTGGGCCACTGTTAAGGTAAACAAGTTTTTTCTTGCACCTTTGCCATGGTCCTTGTCACCAGCCTGAAAGCAATGAGGCCAAGCAAGTGTGGACTGAAGTGTCTGAAACCATGAGCCAAAATAAATCTTTCCTCTTCATGAGCTGTTATCTCTGGTATTTTGTCACAGTCACAGAAATCTAAGGTATCCTGCTAGTCTTCATTCAGAAGATTCTAGAGCTCTTGCTCCAGAGCACAAGTTTTCTTTTATCAAGTGCTAGTCCCAGGTGCTGTAAGTTAGCTATCTTTCAACACCACTGGTCCTCACCTCTGCTGTGCTTCCCTGGTACCTTTCAACAGCTTTCAGGGCTTTCAGGGCAAATGCTTTGTCCCTACTCTGACATTCAGTGCTCCTCAAGATAGGGCCTTGGTTCACTTTTATGTCTTTCCTCCTTACGCTTCCCTCTCTTATGGATTGTAAAACTCTAGTCTAGGGCACTTCTTGCTTCTCTCTTTGACTGCTCCACCCTGGAGTATGCTTCTGCTGTCTTGATGTGTCCAAACTGTACTCTGCTCCCTGGCCACCTCCAAGTGTCTTTTCGTGAGCTCCACCTGGAGGGGACAGCTCCCTGCCTTCTGTTCCCTGAAGATCCTTACTCTAAGGAATGGCAACTCTGCCTAGTCACTTGGGTGCTTGCATTTTAGAAAGGGTTCATTTATTTATAAACAAGATAAATTAACACTAAGACTTCTCTCCTGCTTCCCAAATGATCCTGAATTTTCCCCTGGAACAACTAAAAAGTTGCCATCGTTAACATGACCCGTGGATACCAGCATGTCTCTGTGACTTGGCTCTTGGTTCTGAGTGTTACGTTTTGGAGAGAGAACTGGATTCATGCAATTTAGGAGATTATCCCTGGATCTATCAATCCCTGTGCCCAGGGATGTGTTTACTTTTCCTAGGAATGCCCTGGGGATTATTCGTTGCTTGAAAACAGGGGCCTTTTCAAAGAGAAGGGAGAAGCTGATGGCGGGCAACTGCCTCAGGAAGTTGTCTCTACTGACAGATGGGGAGGAAGAGATGCTGGAAGATAAAGCAACAGATGTCTACTGCAGAGTGTTTATGGAGTGAGTGAGTCACTGACTGACTCGATCATTTGTCACCTCTTAAACCCACTGTGTCTGCCAAGTGTCTCTAAGGCTCAGTGATCATGTTTTACCATCTCTGTATCCCTGTCCTCATCAGATTAGTCTTGGGGCAATCTCTGAGTAGCCCATGGGGGTGCAGGCATAGAGAATCTTCTGTTCAAGTAGAGAAGTGGAGCAATACATGACAGACACTCATCCAATGATTTATTGGCATGCATTAAGTGAGTTACTAATATATACTCAGGCACTGCCAATAAACCAGTAATGGAGACTGTCCTTCACAGGACTTCAGAGAGTTCAGGCAAAAATCAGTGACAGATATAACATCACCAGTGCTCCAGTGGAGGATGCAGGGACCCCAGGGAGGGGTTGGTGAACTCTGTTTGGGGTATTTCAGAGGAGTTAACACATTCGCAGATAGGTATTAGGGGTCCATAGGAGTATGTGAGGCAGGGATGAAGGAAAGGAAGAATGAATGATATGCTTGAGGCTACAGGGGATTGTGAGACAAAGTGGTATGTCTGGCAAGTAGGGAGATAGAGTGTGTGGGGGGTGTGTTTATGGTAAGGATGCTGAGTGTTGGGATAATATGCAAAAAAGAGCTGCATGAAAAGGGAAGCTGGGACTAGACATGAAAGCCTCCTATCCTATTCTCTAGGGATTTTACCTACTAGGAGACAGTGCCCTAGGGGACACTGAAGAATTTAGGCAGGGGAGTAACATATTTTAATATCAAGGTAGAAAGTTCTAATGCATTGTTAAAGGAATGTGAAGCATCATTGCTTTTGGAGGCCAATATGGCAGTGTCCATCGAATACAATCTACTCCCAGGGAGGTCCACCTAGAATTAAGATAGGAGACACTGATATGAGGATGTTCATTATTGCATTATTTACAGTAGTCAAGAACTGGAAACCAAGTGAGTACCCAGCCATGGGAAAACAGTTTCATACATTGTGGTAACAGTAATTTTCAGACATTTCAGACTTTGAAAAAAATACTTTATGATTCTGCTGTATAACTTGGGATGACTTTTATGCTAAGTATGTAAACCAAAATACAGCAAGATGTGTGTATTGTGATTATATTTATGAAAAAAGCAATGCATCAAGAAACCCTACAAATATATGTACAGTTAGTTGTGTGGGAATGTGTGAATGCAAAGAAAAAATATGGAGCGATACATCCTAGGTTACTTTGAGTTGGCCAAGGGAGAAGGCACAGATAAGGTTGTGATAATAAGGTGCAGAAGACTAGGCATGCCTAGAATCAAATGGTATATGTGCTACAATCCCACATAAGTAAAGCTAAGAGAGTTTATAACACAGAATGGGAGGAAGATCACTGTAATTTCATATTTCAGGTAAACCTTTCCTGTCTCGACGCACACCTATATGTACATTGTCTTAGTCACTTTCCTGTTACTGGGCACAATGCCAACACCCATAATTTAGAGGAGGAAAGGGTTATTGTGGCTCATGGTTTCAGTCCATGGCTGGCTCCGAGGTGGAAACTGCATGGCCGAGGGGCACCTGGCTCAGGGAAAGGTGCTCAACTCATGGCGGTCAGGAAGCAGAGTGAAGGGAGGAGCCAGGGAGGAAGACAGATCCTTCTGGGCCCCTCCAGTGACCCAGCCTCATCAAGCGCCACTTCCTAGCGGCCAGCTGTTTACTGAACTCAGTAGTAGATGAGCTCACTGGTGAGGGCAGCACCTGGATGACTTAATCGGTGTCCAAGGATGTGAGCATTTGGCGGGACATTTTATATGTAAACCACCATGTCCAAGCTTTTTAAAAATAACATATCATAGCTACTTTCACGAAGAGAAAGGTCATTGGTGATTTTTTATTTTCAATGGCTCGAAAGGCAGTGTTCTGTGAGAAATCACAAGGTCAGATCCCATGGTTAAACCTGCTAAGTGATGTGGTTAAAAGTTAAAGAACAGTGTTGTAGTCCAACAGCTGAATTTTTTCCAGAAGGCCTGCTCCTTCTCACCAAATAGTCATCAGCCGGAAGTCAGTCTTTATCACTCCAATCTTACTTGATATGTTTGCTCCACTGGGTTGGCTCCCTCAGTGCCTTTTGTTTGTTGTGTGAGCTCTGCAAAAGTCTTCACCTGGTCCTACACAGCCCTGTAGAGTCAGCCTCATATCTACCTCCATCACTCTCACCTCATCTCTCTTCCTTTCTGACATTTCTCCAGCTCCTCCGACCTTCTCATTATTCTTCATGTATCCTGAGGGTAATTCTGCCCCAGAGCTTTTACACTTGCTGTTGGTTCGTTCTTTTTCCCTGTAACAATTTATCGCTGGGTTTTCTTAGTCTGGGTTTCCTCCCCTGTTATCCAACTCTTTGTCCAAATGTCCCTTTCTCAATGAGCCTTCTCTGATCCAGTCATTTTAAAGAGTAATGCCCAACTCCCCTTTCAATCTAAGATATCCCCAGACTTCTTTGCTGTTTTCCTTTCTAGCAACGTACCCATTGCACCCTATCTCCAGAACATTCATTGCTTCTATAATTGACTGCCCTCTCACTTGAGTGTAACTCTCATAAGGAAAGTGTTTGCTGCTACAGCTCAGGTCTGAGAACATTACCTGGCACACTGTGGGCACCATGTGCATATTTGTGGAATGAATGGATGAATGAATTAATGAGTGTCAGGTGGAGGATGGCTTGAGCCAGATCAGGCACAGAAAGACTAACCAGAGGGCACCTAAAGCTGAAGACAGAGACCTTTGAGCTCAGCTTCGGTGATTACTTATATGCGTCTTCTCTGACCATGGAATGATGGTGAAATCTGTCCTTGTCTTTTGCTTCCTCATTTACTGGTCTTGCTTCTATGTGCGGGTTAAACGCTCCCGGAGAGTGGAGGCTTAAAGTCTTTGTCTCCGCTTTTTCCCACTGTGCCTGGAACTTATATGATGTTAAATATATGGCACTCATCAAGTATTCAGCGCTTCATTAATTATCTGAAGTTACTGACTTATTTGACTAAGTGAATTCCAGAGTGGATTTAAATAGAGTTAATTTTGCTTCATTACAACAGTGGTACATATGCTCCCTATAGAAAATTTGGAAATTAGGAAAAAAACTGAAGAAAAGGAAAAGGGCTTTATTTTCGTCACTCATAATGATCTGTCACATTTTAAGTCTTCTTTTTAAGTCCTGTCTCTAGATATGGCTTTTAAGCCTTATTGGAATATTTTTTGTTTACATTTACATTTTTATATATTGCCTTCTCTACTTAGTACACATTTCCTTTTTTGTAAACTTCCTGGAAAGCGTTATTTCAAGTAAATGCATACTATATAACCATGTAACTCTCCCACAGCTCACTTAAGTAACTATTATTTTATGTTTAGGTTACTTCCATTTCCCCCTCATTTAAAGGTCATTGACTACTCTGTCAACCCTCATTACCAGCTGTTTACTAGTCTGGACACCTGTTCCCTGAACTTTGTGCCTCAGTCTTATTATCTGTTAGATGGGGATGCAGAGAGTTGAGCTTAAGGTTTGTGAACAGAAGGAACTGAGCACACAGTAGATGATTAGTGAAATAGCTGATGGCCTGGGATCATAGAGATGCTTAGTAACCTCCTAAGGGATGGGATGAAGACCTCTGCAGGGGGCGGTGTGTTGGTAGTCATTGTGCCGCTGTTGCCTCCTGCAGGCTGCACCTGCTGCAGGTGGACTCGGTCCAGCGCTGGATGGAAGACCTGAAGCTCATGACCGAGTGTGAGTGCATGTGCGTCCTGCAGGCGAAGCCCATCAGCCTGGAGGAGGACACACAGGGTGACGTCCTCCTGGCGGGAGGACCCGGCTCTGGAGACCCTCTGCAGCTGCTGCTCAAGCGAGGCTGGGTCGTCAGCACGGAGCTGCGCAGGATCGGGCAGAAGCTGGCCCAGGAGCGCTGGGCGCGCGTGCACAGCCTGAGCGTGCGCCTCGCTTGCCACGCCCGCTCCATGGTCAGCGAGTACAGCGCGGCCCGCGCGGCCAGCAGGAGCCCCTCGCAGGAAATGGGCCAGGTCAGCTGCCTTGGGGTGGGGCTGAGGGGGCACTGCGTGAGAGGATGCACTCCAGTGGGAATGCGCGGGGTTGGAGCCTTCCCTGGCCTTCAGCTTTCCCCCTTTTCCAACACAGCAGGGAAGACAAGGACAGTAGGGACCTTTACTGAGTGTCTGCCACGTGTCAGGCCCGGTGCTAAAGCTAAATGCTTTTTTTTTTTTTGGTACCGGGGATTGAACTCACGACCTCACGCTTGCCAAGCAGGCGCTTAAGCCACTGAGCTAAATCCCCAAGCTAAATGCTTTTTACAGGTATCTCGTTTAACCCGTCCAGCCTCTGAGGAAAGCAGCAGCGCCGTGAGAAGCTGCACAGTGACTGTGCGCACCAACTTCATAGCAGACGGAGCCTTCCTGCTTAGAACTCGCGTGTCCTTTATACCTAACTGCTCAGTTCTGTTTCCTTGTGCTCCCAAAGCAGTGGATCTCTTTAGCCACCCATATCACAGTGTTAATGTTTAATCCCCCCCCCAGTTGGATTATTTGATTCTCCACTGTTAGGACTCGGTGTGCCCAGTGCAGCAGCGGGGTCCTGAGCTGATGCTTATTGAACTGAATAGCGCTGATCTATTTTCCTGCAGGTTGAGAAGCTGCTGATGGAGAAATGTTCAGAGCTCTCTGCAGTCACAGAGAGGTAAATCTGGACCCCAGGTCCCAGGGCCGGCCCCTCGTCCTGTGATTGGGAAGGATGGGCAGTGAGATCATAGAGGCCCCGGAGTGGGCCAGGAGTTTCCTTTAACTGGCTTCTTTAAGAGGCCTCAAAAAATTCCTCTGAGATTTTCTGCCCCACTTTTAGGCCCTAGACATAAGACAGAAGGCAGAGGAGAGACCTGTGCATGGGAAGAAAAGAGGTTATCCAAGAGTTGGTAACAGGGAACAGATTCTCATAGCCTCAGAAAACCCCCACAGTCCCCAAAGTCAAGGCAAGGTGAAAGCTGACACTTACACCCTTACGCACACAGATGTCCACAGACACTCACGTGCTCATACATGGATATGTAAACACACACTCACTCCATCACAGAAACACACTCATGCCTTCTTTGTATTTTTCACACATAAACACACATGCATTCACACTCAGCTGTATGCCCATACACTAGCTTCACATGTACACACTCCCGGGTACTTTGGCTCACCCTCGCCAGTGCTGCCCTGGAGGACAGACCTAGGTCTTGGCATCTCTGGGCATTCCGTGGGGTCTGTGGCCTACCTGGATGGAATATTTGTGGGGGATGAACTTGAACCCCATTCTCCATGTTCGTCCGGTGGGAAGGGCATCCCCAGCCTGCTTCCTGCACATGGTGGTAAGACAGTTGGTAAAGGGCCACAGGCCTTGCCTCACATCCTCAGTGTGAGTACTAGCTGTTCCTGGCACCCCAAGGCCCACTTCACAGCTTCCCACTGCTGCATCCCCATCCTGATACCACTGAGAACATAAACCCGGGCTGCAGGGATGGCCAATTATCTGAAGGAGAAGCCCAGTGGTATGGATGTGTCACTTTCCTGAACTTGCATCCTAGTGACAGAGGTCAGGAGTCTCCATCTCCAGCCAGTACCTCCCTGCAGCCTCAGGGACCAGGAGATGAGCCAGCTGAAGACCATTCCCTCTCTGATTCTTCCCCTAGTCCCTTCTTTCCACATA
>PVJX010047520.1:0-11860 GCA_004027295.1 Dolichotis patagonum
GATCCAGCCATGTTGGAACTTAGGGTGCCATGAAACCAAAAAACCAGCCTGCCTCCCTGGTAAGCAGCTGTGAGCCTACCACACACGGGCTCAGAATCAAACATCCCACTCCCCCTTCATTAGCAAATAGGAGCCAGAGATCTGAGAATTTCTCGGGAAGTTGATCATATGCAATATAGCAAATAGGGGGGATTTCCCTCTACCATCTCTTTGAAGGCAAATTTTGTTATCACTGCTTTGCTTTGTTCTGATCAATTGTATTCAATATTCTGTTTTGATAAGTTTTATAATGTTCTGTATTTCATTTGATCTTGCTACACCTGATTGAAAGAACAACTATTATGAAGATAAGATATACTATGGCACCTATTACTGTTATCCCAGTAACCTGTTGTGATGTTCTGTACCAATTTCACTGCACGGTCTCAATTGGCTATGTTCTGTCTTGTTCTGTTGTATTTTACTACCTTCAAAATAAAACAAAAAAAGATATTAATCATAATAGTCACTAAGATGAAGGGGTGAGACAAGATAATTATTTAATATGAGAATTGAAACCAGCTTCATAGCCAAGAGAATAACATGAAACTCTGGCATAGGTCATTGGTTTCATTCGTTGAGATCAGTATGAGTATAGGTGTATGATGATTAATATTGACTGGGCTATAGGATGCCCCAAATTAAACATTCCCTCTGGGTGTGTCTGTAAAGATGTTTCAGGATAAGATTCACATTTGAACAAGCAGACTTGGTAAAGCAGATGGCCCTCTCCAACATGGGCAGGCATCATCCAGTATACTGACAAAATGAAAAGAATAAAAGGCAGGAAAAGAAATAATTGGCCCCTCTCTTTTTCTACCTTGCTGCTTGAGTGAAGTCATCACATCTCCAGAGTGACATCTGTACCCTTGGCCTCCTTGGTTCTCAGACCTTTGGTTTCAGGATCAATTATACCACTAGCTTTCCTGGGTCTCCAGCTTGCATACAGCAGACCATGTGACTACTCACCCTCCATAATGATGTAAGCCAATTCCTCACAGTGTGTGTGTGTGTGTGTGTGTGTATGTGTGTGTGTGTGTGAGAGAGAGAGAGAGACAGACAGAGAGACAGAGAGACAGAGAGAGAGAAACAGTACTGATTCTTGTTTTTCTAGAGAACCCTGACGAATACTTGAGATTTCTATTAGAGCTATCCAGACTAAGTTTTTGAAAGTGCTGTTCTAGGTTGGGTTAGCCTCACAAACCAGACATGGTAGTTTAATACTATAGTTCATCTGATTTTGGCAGTGAAATGAGATCACTGGAGAATTTTTAGTAGAGAAACTATGTGAAGAGTGTGATGGCTTGAGAAGAAAATATGACTGATATGCTAAGTATGAATTGTGGAATCATAAACAATTAAATATTAAATATTAAATTAAAATATATTTAATTAATAGATAAATAGTTTAGCTGTTTATTTACTCTATTTGGTAAGTGTGTACTATTTGTCCTGATCTAGTGAAAAAAGCAGATATATAGTTGGGACTTCATGGATTCTATCATCTACTGAGAAAGAATATTAAGGAATGAATGACATTTATTAAAAATCATTGTCCTGTGAAGAAAAAACGTAAAATATTACCAGAAGTTAGAGCAGCTGCGAGATCACTGACTTGACAAACTCACTGTGATCTTAACTAAATAAGTTTGGGTACAGTAAGGAGGAGAGAAGACAGCAAAGTGTGTTGAAATGGGGAATCAGAGGAAGGGAAAGAAAGGGCTGAGAATTCATCACTGGGTGAAAGAGAAGGCAAGATGCACCCATGGAAAGAGTTCTAAGGACAGACAAATATCTGCATTGCAGATAAAAGCATTTCAGATTTACAAGATAACTATGGAAGGTTAGGTTCAAACTTTTACCATTTTTTAATCAAGGAATCTTTCTAGAGAAAAGGGCCATAAATCCCAACAACTGCTGAGAAAGGGTGTGGACAGCCCACCTTGAGGTTTTTGTGTGGGTGTAGGGCAGAAGCAAACCAAGTGCAAGTTGCCCCATAGGGTGGTCGACCAAGAACTACTGAAGAAGATTAATAGTGGTGTCAAAGAAAAAAGACAAGAGCACATACAAAGTAGTAAGCTGTACCTCTCACTAATGTCTGCCTTTCTTGTCTATGTACCTCTCACTAATGTCTGCCTTTCTTGTCTAGAACACATGAGCCATTTTTAATATGTTTGCATCTTTCTACTTTCATCTTCCAAGAAGTATGTCTAATAAAAGTCCTTTGAATCTTCTCACTCTAGCCCTGTACTCCTTTATGTTTTGACCCAGAATCTTTGACGGTGGATAATTCTTTAACAGTACTGAGATTCAGATAGGAAACTAACATCACAAAACAAAAGGACCCCTAAACTTTGACCACTGAACTAAGAAATTTCATTCAAGGATGAGCTGGGTAGAAAAAGAAGGCTGTGCTGACTGAACATTACTAATGCTAGCATCAGAATGATGTGGGGAAATGGAGATTTTTTTAAGAATCCAGAGACTTCTGTAATTTTGCCTAATTAGGCCCCAATAATTAATGCTGCAAGTATAATAGAAAAGTAATAGGACAAAATGTTGGTGTGCAAATCCCCATGAAAGTAATACATCTGCTAGTAATGATTATGTTCCTTTTTACTATTAAAGATACAATTAAAAGAAATTCTGTTTTTCCCTTTTGTATGAGGAAATCATAAACATTATATTTGATATTCTGATTCTCCTATATGTAATGAGACTGGAAATGTAATTAGCTCTTGTTTTTTAACAAATTATTTTAAGTGACTATAATGACAATTTGAAGATTATTTTTTGTTGTTCAAATGTACTTATTTCAGATGATACATAAGAACATAAAATTGTACACATTTATGGGGTACCATGTGATGTTTCCTTATATACATACACTGTGAATGTTTAAGATGGGTAAACATATCTATTTCTTCAACCATTTATCATTTCTTTATGGGGAAAAATTTTTCTCCTGGTTCTTTAAAATATACAGTACATTATCATTATCTATAGTCACCCTACTGCGCAAAGGCACAACCCAAAGATTTTCAAACAGACTAGGACTCATTATTTGAGTGGAAATACAATACTGCCATTCTGCTAGATTAATTGCTAAAGACAAAATATGCACCATGTTTTAAGCACTACTGTGGGGCGGGCATATACTAACATCCTAATAGTTTTAAAGGAATGTTTGCCCCTACAAAATGATTGCCATAAAAAAACACTAAGATTAGGGTGATTTAAAAGACAAAGGATAGAGACGCTTATCTGGGTGGCTCCTTATGTATAAGAGCATTCACTAACTATAGCACTGAGCATTCAGTAACCAGTTGAGGCTGACTTTGCTTTCATGATGATGAGGATGATAATGACAACGACAAATGTAGCCTTCTGCTTGATTCCCAAGTGAAATATCAACAGGAAATATTTCCAATTTGCAAATAAGAAAAAGGGAAGATGGTATATATAATTTTGACAGCAATCTCTTTTGTCTAAGGTCCTATATGTAATCTGAAGAAAGAGACAAATAACAGCAATAAAACTTGGAGAAACTCCAATATCACTTCAAAAGTGGGAATTACCTTTGTAAAAACAGTACTCTGTTTCATGCTTCTTCCCAGCATTTGGCTCATTGCTCATTGTGGTTAAATCTTGCACATTCTAAATGTATTTTGGCATCAATCTATCAGCAAAATATAGGTATTGCTTAATTTTCCACTTGGTTGCAACACTACCATCAAATTGTCACATTTGCAGAGCTAACAAAACAGCATTAACAAGTTGTATGAAAAGAATCATGGCTTCCCACTGACAGAATTTTCAGGCTATGGTATGATCCATGTTGGCTGGCAGTACCTCTTGGTGAAGTATAAGCAGCCCAGCACCACAATGGGTTTCTCAGTTGGAAAAAGACGCTGCTGGGTGATGTGTGAGAGCAGAATGGAGGAAAGGTCAAGGACATCAGACAGAGCCCAGAGAAATTTCAGTGCTAAAGCCTGCATTTCTGAAAATGCCAATATGCCATAAAAGCTAACTGTCCTGAAAATACTGTGCTATAAGTAAGTGGTCCATAAATGTAAACAGTTACATTTACTTGTAGCAAATATTTTCTTCCTAATTAACTGCAGAACATTTCAGTAGGTACAGTTTTTCACCTTTGCAACAAATAAGAATCAGAAAATTAATTTCACCAGGACAATTCCAAGAATGACTTTCTTGGTACCGTAAATATTTCAATGACAAAGCATTTCTACTCTGGGTGTCTTCATAACCGCATATACAGAAAGTGTGATTATGTGTTGTATTCCCAGGTTACTGATTTGGAAACTAGCACAGACTTAGCAGCCTATGAGGAATGATAAGTTATCAAAACAATAAGCAATATTTTCAGATTACCAGCCTAGATTTCTAATCCATAAATAGAATAATAAACTATGTCTAAAAAATGAATGACAATTACATAGAATTTAGTAGGAAATTTCAATTATATAACCCCACAAGGCAAAATTAATGTATTACTGCTGCCAAGCTGATTAAAATGAAAATAAATTAAACCAACAAAATATGGAACATGTAGTAGAAAGATGCATCAGAGTTCTTCTACATTAAGATACAAAGAAAGAAAATATGTATACAAGGTAACTTTTTGAAATGGAATAAGATATCCCTTAAAAATTATTGTACAACATCTAGAGTAGGAGTTGGCAAGCTATATAGTAAGAGTGTTGTTTCAGCAAGTCAAATCTGTTGCAACATTTCAACTCTGCAGTTCTAACTGCAGCTAGACTGAAGGTAGCCACAAACAACATGTAGCAGGTGGCTGTGTCAATAAAACTTTATTTACAAGACAAATATCTGCTGGATTTGACCCAAAGGTAATGGTTGCTAAGCCTTTACCTAGATAATAGTTTATAACTATATATTTTCTCCATTTTTCCTATAATTATCTACTTCTTAATTAGTCATCATTTAGTTTTTGAGTAGGTAATGAGCATCCTTACTATAAAACACAAGAAAATCCAAAGGTTGTTTATTAAAAGGTACATTCTTCCCTCTCTTCTTACCAGTATTCTCTCAGAATGGACCAGTTTCTCACTTCTGTTTTTATGTAATCACTATGTTGGGACTGGGAGGACCCAACAAGAAGCAAACTAACCAGCCTTTCTGGTAAGCCATGCAAGCCACGGGAGTTCCAGGAAAACAAAATTTACATAGCATCTCCCATGAGGCTACCAGTGCAAAGGTTGAGAATAAAACAACCCCCTCACCTTCCCAACCAGTGAGTTTGGAGGACAGGCTGAGTTGATAGCAACTAAAGTACATAAGGCAACTAAATGCTTGTATTGTTTGGCTGATTATGAGGCCTGGGGTCAGGGTCTGAGCATCTATTGGAAGGATGACAGAATGTAATATAGCAAACATGGGAAATTTCCTTCTATCTTGTCTTTGAAGTCCAACATTATTCTCTCAGAATGCAGAAATGGAAATAAGATATCTCTTAAAAATTATTGTACGCTGTTCTCACTGTGTTGCTTTGTTTTGATTAATTGTTCTGCTTTATTCAGTATTCTGTTTTGAATGGTTTTATTCTATTTTGTTTTTGGTTTGATCTTGCCATACCTGTTGGAATGAACAACTACTGTGATAACAAGATACACTATGCTAGCTATGGTTGTTTTCCTGGTATCCTGCTTTGAAGTTCTGTACCAGTTTTGCTGCTTTGTTTTGATTGGCTTTATTCTGTTTTGTTTTGTTGGATTTTACTATCTTTAAAATAAAATATTTTTAAAATATACAATCACTGTTGTTAGTTTCCTATGCATCCTCCAGGGAATATTCTAAAGATATTAAATTTATGACAGTTTTAACAAATACAGTCCTGATTTAATCCTCGCAGTGGCTCTGAGTAGGTGATTACCTGTTATTGCTCTTATTTTTAAAAATAGGAAACAGAGAGCCTCCAAACATTCAAATTACTTATTCAGGCCCATATAGTTCTTAACTGGGGCTCAAATTGAGTATTACACATAGCATAACACTTCCAAAAGAGTGCCTCTAACTATCACACATTTTGCAAAAGTAGAACCATGCTACATTTAAAAAAGATTTTTAAAAAAAGAATAATTGAACAAGGCTTATCTGTAAGTATAGCCTTAATCTCAAAAGCTACTGCCCACCCTCATTTTGGTACTTCTCTCCAACATGAGTTCTTTTCTTCACCAGTCAAAAATTAAATGTTAGATGCAAATTGTCTATGCCTTGGGGGGTAGAGTAGACATAATACTTGACAGTAGTAGGAGCCATGTCATGCTCTGTAGAACATCAGTAAATTTCTAGGTTTTTACATGGGAGTTGTAAATTGTCTCCTCTTTTCTAATTTTTCTCCCTAATGAAAAAACTTATGCTCAGTACATTTTCTTGATGGTGTTTATTGCATTCCCTCTCTAGTGAGCCATGTGCTTGACACATCAGCATACCTGAATGCTTTCTCCATGTCACTAAGCCAAATCCTGGACATTCTTTAAAGGTTAGATCAGGCTGATCCTATGCCATGAAAATGTTTTAACTACCAAAACATTTTCTCTCTCCCCCCCTCTCTCTATTTTTCTGTGTCTCTCTCCATTTCCTCTGATTATAAAATTTTCCACTTCTGAACTTGATAGTTTTAATCTAAATATTTCTATTATTGTATTACCTTTTATGTTTGGCTAATCTTCAAGAAAATTGTTCTTAAAATTAAAAAAAAAACTTATATTCATTGTTATACCAACTACCTCCAGCTCTAGGCTATAAACAGTGAACTTAATGTTCATTATAGTTCAATTAGAAAAAATAAATAAATAAGTTCAATTGGCCCTCCATGAATTCAACTAACCAGGAAGAGAAAATTTTTAATTTCTGTCTGTCCTGAACTAGTAAAAATTTTTTCCATATTTCTTGTACAGTACAAATATGTAGATAGCATACATTGTAGTATCATAAGTAATTCAGAGATTATTGAGAGTATACATGAGGGTTTATGTATGTGATATGCTGGTAGTGTGCCACTTTATGTGACACATAAGCATCTCCAGATTTTGGAATCCACTGAGGTCCTGGAACCAATCTCTAACTGATACTGAGGAATAATCATAATTGTTGAATAAATGAATGGATTAATAAGATACTCACACCTTCACCTTGGAGCTGTTCACTAGTGCTTAGTGTTAAGAATGGCTATCTTTTCCCTGTGTGTAGGTAGACTTAACCCTTTGTGCTACTGTGATTGTATGGCTTTTGAACATGTCTTTCAGTAAAAGTAGTGGTTGATTGATTGTGTCAACTTGAGAAGTTTAGAAGCTTAATAATTCTACATTACCTCAGCAATTTTACAATACCTAGATGGTATAAAAAGGAAATGAGGAAGGACAGACTGGTTCATTCTTCATAAGAACTGCAGTCTTCCATTTTAGCTTGGACATCATCTCCACAGTCTTCTTCTAAGACAGTCTTTGGCTTCCACCTTGGATACTTCAGCCTTCCGGTGTAGACTCATCAGTCCTCCATAAGCCAACTCATAAACCTACTGATACAGTCTTGTATGGAACACTGCAGCGAACTCAAGACCTTGGACTGAATCCTTTAGTCACCAGTGTGCAGGCAACCTCTGCCCGCTCCCTCATCCACTCTGTGACTGGCCATCTTAAGCCAATCTTGTAATGTTTTATATGTTTACATTTTATCTGTTTCTCTAGTAAAACTCTGACTGATACAAGAAGCATACATATTAATCTTAAATCCTACTTAGAGCTCCATACCATATAATATAAACTCAAAACTCCTTTGTCTGAGCAAGAGAGTAAAGAAAACTTGAAACAAGACACTTCACCTACTGCCTACTGCTTTACTTATGCTTGACTAACACAAAGCCTAGGACTTTGTGGGACAAGATTTGATGATTCTAGCCCTCTTCCTCTGTAATGACCACTTGAATTATTAGGCCCATTCTAAGGAAATGCAGAAAGCACATGATCTATTAAACCCTCTTGTCTTATTTTCTTTCTTCATCTCTAGGATACAATATCCAACATTCATAATTTAAAGGAGGAAACCAGGGCATGGTGGCACATGTTTGTAATCCCAGTACTTGGAAGGCTGAGGCAGGAAGATCTTTGCAAGTTTGAGAACAGACTGGGCTACAAAGTGAGGTCTAGGCCAGACTGAAATGCATAGTAAGACCCTGTCTCAAAAAGAAAAATAAATGAATAAAAAATAAAAATAAAGGAGGAAAGGCTTATTTTGGCTCATAGTTTGTAGAAGTTTCAATCCATAGTTCACAGGCTCCAAGGCAGAGCAGCATTTTGCCAGTGGTTACACAGGCCTCTGAGTGTCAGCATGACTGAGCATAGAGAGCTGAATCTCAGGGGATCAATTCTTATTCCCTAGGCTGCCACTGTTATGGAATATGGTGCCCTAGGTTTCTCTTCTCAAAGCAAAGTCTTTCACTTTTGCAATGTTGAGTCTTCAAAAGGTGAGATCTTTCTAGTTTCTCACATTCCCTCAAGTAAGTTTTGGTATTATCCAGATCTAATATTTTCAGCAACCAAGCTCTCCTGTGCTCCATCATTATAGGTCCTAACTTTACCAAAGTTTCCTTTAGGACCAGACTCAAGGCCTTTAAAATCATTCAGATGTGCTATTTGTTCTTGATTTTCAACATAGATAGGCTTAAAATCCCCCCAACAATCCCCTATGCCACAGCCTCAATATTAAACTCCCTTGAAATTTCCTCTGTCAGAGTAATCTGCCACCTTTAATCTCAGTCTCTCATGTGTTCTCAAGACATGAGCATAATACAGACAAAATTTCTACAAGAGCATAATACACATGACCATGTGTCCAACAGCCAATGGAGTCTTCCTTCCCAACTGAAATTTCTTGAACCTAGTCTCTCTTTGGCTCCATTACTGTCAACATTCTGGTCTTTTAAACTCAGACCAGAATCTTTCAAGTTAAATTAACAGCATTTTAGGGCTAATTCTCTGGCCCAAATCTCTAAACCTTTCCAAACATCTCCCACAAGCCAGTTCCAAAGGCTTCTGAACCACATAAGATAGCATCACAGCAATAACCCCATTTCTCTGGTACCAAAATCTGTCTTAGGTGCTTTCTTTGTTGCTGGAAAAAAAATACTCAACACCAATAACTTAAAGAAGGAAAGGTTTATTTTGGCTCACAACTTGTAGAGGCTTCCATAGTCATCTGGCTCCAAGGCAGAATAGCATGGCAGAAAAGAAACAGCTTATGGCATGGTGGCAAAAGGAGAGACTGACCAAGGAAAAGAAAGGGAGATACATCTTTCTGGGCCCTGTCCTCACTAACCTAACTCCTCCAATCTGGCTTCAACTTACAACACCACATTTATCCATGAACTCATCAGTTTACAAATCTACTGATAAATACCATGCTTTCATGGTCCAATCACCTCCCCAAAGCACATCTATGATCTCATGAGAGTTTGAAAAGATTTATAGATATTAACTATAATGCCACTCTTTATTTTGTGTAATATTTATTATTTTATGTTTATCTCATTTTCCTGAACAATTTTTGTAGTATTTTAAATTTGCAAAACATCTGAAATTATTTTTTACAGAAAACATAGAAAAGGTAGATAATGGATGGCTGAAAGGGCAACCTCTACAAAATTAGTTCAAACATTATCATATTAACGGAAAACAAAGTACATAAGCACTTGTGAGGGAAAAAAAATCTCAATAATCAAGTTACATAAAAACCAGCAGAAAATTTACAGAGAGAATTCCACTATTCTTTTACAGTAGAACCAGATGGAGACTTTTTTAGTTTGCATAGAGCAGGACAGAGCTGATGAAAACCACAGTACAAACTACTCGTAAGTGTGAATGAAACATGGGGGGAAAGTGTTGAAAGATGTCCTCTTTATAACCATTATTAAAAAGCCAAAATTTTCACAGTGCTATATGGAGTATTGTAATGGTTGATAAATTGTATAAACCTGAGAATATTAGAAGTTTAACTAAGGGACTCAGCAGGGAACCAGGGTCCTTACTATGTAAACATCTTTTCCTGTACAAGAGGAGGGCATGGAGATGGTATGAGTGCTATAGTCACCCAAGGAGGGGTAACCTACTTACAATATATGAGAGTAAATGAAGTTTGTTCTCCTCACTTTATCTCTTGCTGCTTTTGCTATCTTTTGCCAAACCTGGAAGTGTTGCATCCTGCTTTGGAGCCAGATGATTATGGACTGAAACATCCACAAACTGTGAACTAAATAAAACTTTCCTTCCTTAATTTTGGATATTGGCTATTTTGTCTCAGCCATGAGAGAAAAGTAACTAATACAAAAATTGGTATCAGGAGTGGGGTCATTGCTGCTACTATACCTGGCCATGTGGTTCAAGAGCCTTTGGGAATGACTTGTGGGGAAGACTTGGGAAAGGTTCAGAGATGTCACCTGAAAGGGAGTTGGAACACCTTAGGCTTTTGTGTATGGGAGATTCTGATCAGAGCTCAGAAGAGCACTAGGCTGATAGAAATCCTACTGGTAAAGGGCAGGTTCAGGATATTTCTTTTGGGAAGGACTGCATCAGGTGCTGGACTCCAGATGATGTATGATGTGGCTTGGCAGAAAAATTGTCTGCATTTTGCTCAAGTCCAGAGACTTTGCCTGAGACTAAGATTAAAAGCAGTGGACTAATTAATTTGGCAAAAGATATTTCAAGGCAGTCAAATGTTGAAGCTGTGACATGGCTATTGTTGGGGGGCTTTTAGCCAGATTCATGTTGTGAATCAAAAGCAAAAAGCCCAGTGGGATGATTTAAAATGTGAGGTTGGCCTGAAAAGAAGCTCCAATAAAGCTGTGAACTACAGAGATTTGGCTGAGGAAATCAGGACTGCTGAGAAGAAACAAGAGAGCAGGAAAGATGGCCAGGATGCATCATAAAAAGCAGCAAGTATCCACTTTTCAGTCTCAAAACTGAAAAAGTGAAAACTTTGCTTTGAGCAGAAGGTTGCAGAGCACCATGTTCCAGAATGGCAGCAGGACTGAAAATATATTCCTCAAAACTGGATTCAGAGTACCCAGTGATCTAGGCACTTAACCCCTAGAGTCAAGAAAGAAGAAAGCCTGGCTACTGCTCCAGCTGGTAGCACACCTTGGTGGCATCCATATAGTATTGCTTTTAGGTGCAATGTTAAAAGACTTGCACCTCAATTTCTAGGCAGTGTGCCCTAAGAGGACAGTGTGTGAATGTGAAGCCAAACATGCAGTAGAGACCCCAGAAGTTTGGAAAACCCATGAACATGGATCATCTAAGGAAAGCTTCAAGGAAACATCAAAGCAGGCCTAAGAGAGATGCCATAGGAGCTACAACCACCAGAACTGCTAACAGGTACAGCCACACAAGCTCTTTGGAGCTCACAATGTGCCACAGATTGCCTTAGATGCTGGACATGGAACCACAGAACTTAATGTTTGCCCTGCTGGATTTTGGACTTGCTTTGGTCCCAATCCTTTGTATTCCCCTATTCATAACTTTTGGAATGAAAATGTTCATTGTATGCCACTGAATGTTTGAAGTGTTTAATTTATTTTCATTTGTATAGGGGCTTGTAGCTAAGAGTTTGCCTTATATCTCAGAGGGACTTGAAATTTCCAGCAGTGCCAAAACTGTTAGGACTTTGGCAACTCTTGCAAATGGACTAAATGCTTTTTGTATAAAGGAATGTGAATTAATCTTTGGGGGACTGAGAGGAGGTCAACAAGATAGCGGACTGGTAGGTAGCAGGAGAGAGACCCTCT
>PVJX010047521.1:0-11836 GCA_004027295.1 Dolichotis patagonum
TCTGCAGATGGGAAGCACCCACCACCCCCACCCCGCCATGCCCTCCATCTGTCCGTTTGTCCACCCAGCCACACGCCATCCCCAGGCACATAGAACACCTCCACTCCCCTTTGCTGGCCTTCCCATCACAGCATGTTCCCCCAGCCATGGGACAGCTTCTCACTTCACCCATGCTGTGATGTGCCCATCTGTCTGTCTCTTTGTCTGTCTGCCTGCCAAATGGATAGACCACCTTCTTGTCACCCCACCGCCCTGCTTGTTTGAACTCACTGAATCACAGCAGACGTGCTCCCATGTGTTTCCAACATCTGTGAATGCAACAGAATGAACATACACCTTCACTCCATCAGCATGCATGCTAGACAGGGAGGCTCTGCTAGAGCCCCAGAAGTCCTCTCTCTATCTCTGTTTTTGTCTGTCTGTCTCTCTCCGTCTTTCAAAATATATTTATTTTGTATAACAGCATTAGGGTCATAGTGACACCAAGGAGATGGTAAAAAGAGTCCTCCAAGATCCCTGGCTCCATGCTCACATGGGCATGCATGCAAGTCAAGAGTGATCCACGCATCACTGTCACCCCACCCACCTCAATATCTTGCTGTCTCCTGGAAGTAGCTGTATTCTTGCTCTGCCTATGTTCCTCAGTCACACTATGCTGAGCCCAATGTCAAGGTTCCCAATCTGGGAGGCTGATGGTGATGATGTTGAGGTCCTGGCTCTTTGCACCCCACCCTCACCATCTCTGCCTCATCAGGTTAAGTGTGTGAACCACACAGCTGTGGGGCACATGGAGACTTATTGTTGGGATGCAGCTGAAACTCTCACCTCGCATGTGAAAGTCTGGGTTTATCTCTAGCACATCCACATAGTACTAGAGCAATGCTGTGACCTTCAGATCTAGTCAGCCAGTGGGAAGGGCAACCTGCTTCACAGACAGCAAGTCACCAGGAGGCAGTGCTCTTAGCACAGATGATCTCAAAATGTCACCTGAGTGAGCTGGTTGGCACAGCAGTCTCAAATTCCTCTGCAAATCAGTGCCTGTGTGATCAGTAGTGTCCAATGATATAACACAGGTTACTGTGGGCATCGATGGGCCTCTTCACTCCTCAGCAACACCTGATAATGTAAGGAGGGTGGGCACCAGAGTAGAGGGCCACAGTTGTGAGCAGCAGGTCCGCAGCAGGGCCAGTGGCTCAGAGAAAAAGATGACAACAGGATGCAGCACAAGCTCACAGAGTCAACACCTTCCCCTTGTGGCTCCAGCCCAGCATTAAGCATGCGTTGCCAGGCACGCTCTACACTGAACTGCTGCCACAAGCCAGGCTGAGGGCTGAGGACTGTTGGTGCAGAATCCCTTCCAAGAGGAGGCCCAAAGCTGTAGGAAACAGAGTGGCTGGGATGAAGCAGTGGGCTGCATAGGAAAAACCCAGGACCTGGGATGAGAACAACCCCAAGAGATATTGCTGAGTCACCATGAACAAATCCTTTTCTTGCTCAGCTACACTGGTCTACCTGTAATTCCCGACAGCCTTCAGGGCTCTGGGCATCTCCTGCCCTTTCCACACCTTCCTCTGTCCTGTCTCATTTCTTATACCACTCACCTAGGATTCTACCTCTTCTGCTCCTGTGCAGACACATCTGTCTGTAAGTTCTTTTGTGCATTTATTTTTCCCCCGTTTCTCACTTACTGAGATCAGATCTCATTCTGTAGAACAGTTTTGGCCTTTTGACTGCAGTCTGCCTGCTTCTCCCTGAGAACTGGGATAAGAGGTTGCACCACATCTCTGGCCCCACCCTCACCTCACAGATGTCACCACACCTTCCTGCATGGCCATGACTGCCCCTCTGTCTCCCCAGTTAGTGTTCTGGGGGTAGATACACTGTCACCATTGGCTCTAGGCTATTGTCCAAGAGGCTCCACTCAGTCACTGGTCACTGTCTGTGGTCACTGCTGAAGGGACCAGAGGACACCATGACGGAATGTGTGAGGTGACACCTAGCACACAGCTGCACAGAGTCCTCACAGCACTGCTCAGTATTTCAATGATAGTGGGACACAGGCCTGCTTAGTGAGGGTTCTCTCTTACTCTTACTAAACAGCCATAGCTCTCTGTATATTTTTCACCATCTCAGCTCCTGACACCACTGTTGGAACACTTTTAGTTCCCTGTAATGTTATAACAAAGAAATGACACCGAGCAACAGAAGCAGCAGAAATCTCTACTCATCTACCCCATCGAATGCTTCATAACAAGACATTTCAATACTGAAAAACAGAGACAGCCATAAACTGAGAAACAGAGTCCTTACCAGGAAATGCCACCTACTGCTTCACACTGGTGTGAAACAGTGCCTGCAGCTCCTCCTGCAGCTACGGACCCAGGGAAAATGTGGTGCACACTGCACAGGAAAAAGATGTGATGTCCAGGGAACTAATGCTGAGCTACACTGTTGCACCTGCCTCTCCTGACCAGTGTCCTGCACTGTCCCTGCCCCAGGAGCACTGCAGAGGGGTTGCAGGTAATATGCAGTAACTGCTACCAGGGACAAGTCAACCTGTCAACTGCTGAGAAAGAAAGACATGGGCCTCACTGTGGGCTTGGAAGGCCACAGTCAGGGGCTCTTCTGCCTTTGCCTCCAGCAGGAGCTCTCTGTGCTGCGATTGCCTGCTTTGTAGCTGTCTCCACAGAGTGTGCAGAAAAACTGTGGTTGTTGTATCATTATAGCAAGGGAGATCTTGCTTCATTTGTCGCATGAGCCTTCTGAGCCACGAGTACACACTTTTCCTAGACTGCCCAAAAGAAACACAATCTACAAATATTTCCACATACCAAGACATGAATTGGCCAACTAACAGAGACAAGCCACAATGTGGCTCATTGCACATGGGAGCCAAGCACTGCTTTCCAGCATCTGTGGGTTTGCTTTCTTCCCTGTCCTGAGAACTGTGATTATAGGTCTCTTGGCATCAGGCAAGAGCAAAAGCACATGGAGGTCCTCCTCACACATGGAACTGTTGACTCACATTCTTCTTACCAGTGTAGGGCCTCAGTAAGGATCTACACATTGCAGAACATGCTGCTGCTCCTCATTCACTGCAAATGTCCCATCAGACAGTGGACAGCATAAAGCCTGCACTGCTGAGCCCTGACATAGCTGCAAGCACCTCCTTGCCTCAGACAGGTCCTGAGGAAGAAACCAGGAGGCACTGCCCACTTCCCAGGTTGTGACAAGGAGCCTCAGCTCAGCAAGCACAGCTGAGTTCCAAGTGACAGGTTCAGCTGGCCTGGGGGCTTCACTGTCTCTAACATGGCACCTGCCAAACTGGGCACTGGCCCTGAGAAACAACAGCGTATCTCTCCAAAAATAACTTCTGGGTTCTTCTAGTTCCAGAAATAAACCTCCTGCTCCCTTTTCCTGTGCACACCAAGCCCTCTCCAATTCCAAGACTCCATAACCACCCAAGTGCTCCACCCCCAGCCCAATGCCATAAAAGCTATTCCCCAGATTCCCCTTTCTAAGGGTCCATGCAGTCCCCAGTAGCCTCCTGTACCTGCAATAAAGGCTTTTTCTTATCTTTGTCTCTCAACTGCCCCCCCCAAACCTAACAGGTGAGCCCTCATGATTAGCATGACTTCTGCCCAGGCACTGTCACCCAGTCAACACTCAAGCTGGGTCCACCTAGTGTTCTGGTGTTGTCATACACTCACCCACTGGTCCCAGAGGTGTGACCCCACATGCATTCTTTCTGAATGATGGCTTTCACCAGAGGTTCTACCATATGCTTGGGAAAAGAAGCCCCTGTGAACTCCTGTGCTGGAGTCTTCCTGCTGAATGTGACAAATGAGAAGAGCCCTGAGCTTTCGGCCTGTCACATTTGGTTTGGTCTGGTTGCCTGGCCTTGAAAGCCAGTCTCTTATACTCACTGACCTGGCTATTCTTCTATTATATGGAAGAGAAACTCAAGACAAACTTCCACATGCTCACCTGGCCCTGAGCACTACCAGGCATGGGACACTCACAGCTGCTGTCCAATGCACCACCATTGCCCACAGAGACATCCTCACATCCAGGATGCAGGCAAAATATTTTACATCCACAAAAGACCCTTCAGATTGCTAGTGGAACAAAGATCTGTTCCAGGGGTGGAAGGAAACTGGCTCCAATTCCAGCCCCACTGCTCTTCCACTTGCCTGGCTCCTGAGGCAATATTCACCAACCTGCTCTGTGATTAGTGGTCAGAACAGTGTGGCCTTGCCTACCCCTGAGGAACTGTCTGCCCTCCCCACCCACAATGGTGGAGCAGCAAGTACCAACAATTGCATTCCTCCAGGACACAGTATCTAGAGCTTGGAAAAAGGTGGTTTCATGATGGTTGACTGGGTCTGTCAATTTGAGATGCAATGTCCAATTAAACTGCCTCAACATAGCTCTTCGTGTGGGAGATCTGCCCCAGGGAGGATTATGGTGTAACAGGGAAATGAAGAAGAAAGCCTGGCTTCTGTTTTCTTTGGAGAAGTTCCGTCTTTTTTCACCTTGGAGGCCTTGTCCTGGCTTCTCACACATTCTCTTCAGCCTGCAACACCCACCCTTCAGCTGTGGAGGGAAGACTATTTCTTCAGCCTCCAACACAAAGCCTAATGCCTACTGACATGGACTCGTGGGACACCACACTGCACTCCAGGCCTTGGCCTGCATCTTCCCAGAAGGAACTTTTGTATTTTCAAACTAGACTGTGTGGGCAGCCATTGTAAATTAGTCTTAAAAAGTGTTACACATTTGCATATCATTTATTGAATCTGCATGCTCAAAAACAAAGCTGGAGGCACCATGTCATTCCAAAGTCTGGGCATGGGGCATCAGACTGTATGGCAAACACAGTCACGAGCAATCAAAGTGAAACAAAATTTACCAGGAACCAGGAAGGAACTGAAAAAAGAGGAAAAATAGATTGCACCATACAGACCCCCAGAGGCCTTCTTTCAGTCTGGGAGGCCGAGACCATGCAGGGGGACTTTCAGCCCTCTGGTGCTGACCCAGGGAGAGTTTGAGACCAGCACTCCAAGCTTGTGAGTTCCCATCCAGCTGAGCTACATCCCCAGGTCTTTCTTTGCTTTTAGGAACATACTATTGATGTTTGTTGTAGTCAGGGGTTGTGAGGAGAACAATTAGAATCAGGACACAGAATTTATAATATTATTTTATGATGGTCACCCAGAGTTTAACACAAAAAAGTGAAGGAAATCTGTCCATAACACTGAAGACCCAGAATATTCAGCCAAGGACCTGGATCCAATAGCTATGTCCTGCATGAATCCAGATAAAAACCTAGAGCCCATGACAGTGCCTCCCACAAGTGCAACTGGGGATCTAGAGCTCAAGAGAAGGACTCACACCAGTCTGTTTTATGGATCTGTGCTGAGAAGACCCAAAGGTCAGTGGTGGAAGCTAGAAAGTCTATGCCAGCAGGGTTAAGGAGCTTTGCTGGTAGGTTGAGGGTTCTACACTGGAGCGGAGAAGTCACACTCATAATAAAGACCATAGCTGTCCTAAAAAGTACCACAGCCATCCTCAGTGACACAGAGGTCCCAAGCTCCTCTGATAAGAGCAGTAGAGTACATGCCAGAACCCAGCATGACAAGCTTCTGGAGATTAAACGGCACATATATCCCCTTCTGGAGCCAGGAAGCGATGCTCCATGTAAGGACCAGAGCTCCCCCAAAGTGAACCACAGCCACTCTCACCAACAAGGTCCCAAGCTCCTCCAATGACAATGGTCGAACTCACACTGGGGAGGTTGGTCATGACAAGCTTCTCCAGGAGATCCAAATACGCAAACAGCAACACATAGAGAAACCCACGATGCCTCACTTGTCTTCTCCATGTCTCTCTATTTATGCTGGCAACTTTCCTCAGGTGGACCATCTATCCTCCACACCATGCTGATTTAATTTAGCTGGTGTTAAATTGACCACCAGTTTTTTAATCCACAATGATGTTGAAACTAAAAACTGAAGAAAATCTAATGTCTGCATTTGAAGAAAAAAGCTGTCATAAAATCACTATAATAATCATTATTCTAAGAAATGAATCTATTTTGAGTTAAAAGGAAGCCGTACAATTAACTTACAGAAAGTATTTGTTGAAAATATGAATGTAAGATCCTTTCCTCTTGTTTCTAGATATAGTATAAAATTAAATTAATGAGCAAGCAGTAGTCACTAAGAATTGTGATAAATACAGAATGAAACCATTTAGTAAACACATATTTGGGACTGAAAACATAAATAAAAATGAAGTCTTTTTTTCTGCTATTTACCTAATTTTCCAATATGAGCACTACCAGCCACTGATGTTTACATTGTGAAAAATTGTAATGTTGGTTGCTAGATGACGCCTTAAAGTCTACCTTGAAAGCTTCCACACCTGACTGGTCATGAAAATCATCCAGAGGTGCCTCTCAATCTGTATTCAGATCACCTGGGGACCTTGTTAAACTGCAGTTTTAGTGGGTCGGGGTGAAACCTGAGACTGCATTTCTAACCTACTCCCAGGGTTGTACTGCTGATCTGTGCATCATAATTTGTGTAGCAGAAACCTAGAACCATGTCAACGCACAGATTCTGAACATTATGTCAAAATAGAGATTCCAATAGCACAATAGAACATGAAAATTTCCTCATTTTACATGTAGGAAACTGAATTTCAGAGAGGTATAGTCCCAACATGGGTAATGTTTTAGACAATGGTCAAGCCAGTAGCAGGCCAAATGCCTTCTAATCCCAGTCACAATCTGTTTCACTTGAACAACAATCACTTCATTGGCAATGTAAAAATTGCCATTGTTATGGTTGATACATTGTGTCAACTTGAGAAGTCTAGAAGCCCAGGTAACTCAACAGTTCTACCTCCTGTTGTGTAGAGGACATGTCTTTACCACTCCAGGATGTTGTTCATTGTGTCAGTTTGAAAACTTTAGAGGTACAAGTAATTCAGCAGGAGGCCAGGGTCCTTACTTTGTAAACATTTTGAACCAGCGCAAGAGGAGAGCAGCCCAGAGAAGGGGTGGAATGCCACACCCACCTGGAAGCAAGTAGCTTGCATACAATATAAGAGGGAAAAGAGATTTATCCCTCACCTCTTGCTACTTTTGCAGTCTTCTGCCACCTTGAGCCGTTGCCCCTGTGATGTTCCACCCTGCTTTGGAGTCAGCTGATTATGGACTGAAATCTCCACCATCTGTGAGTTAAATAAACGTTTCCTTCTTTAATTTGAGTATCAGGTATTTTGTCTCAACAAGAGAAAAGTAACCAAGACAGCCATGTTGCATAGGATGTGCCACCTGGAAAGTCACACAGGACTCCATGCTTGGAGTTTAATGCTCTGCTTTTGCTGTCCTGAAATCTATTGTAATTTTATCTTTGGATATCTGTTTTTTTGTTCTGTTTTATTTTTTGGTATGGGGAATTGAACTCAGGATCTCATGCTTGCCAGGAAGGCGCTTATCCTGGTGAACTATATGCCTGGCCCTGAATATCTGTTTTTCAATTGCAGTCTATTATAGCTGTGTAGAGGAGAGATCTTATAATCACGTAGTTTTGCCTCATGCAGCTTCTCTGGCCTTCAGAAAATTATCAACCACCTGCTCCCACCTTGGTTCCCCAGGCTGCAGTTGGCCTCCTTTTTCCCAGTTGAGTTCTGGTATCAGGTTACACTGGCGAGGGGAGCATTGCACTTGGCTGACAACTTTTACCCTCTATAGAGACCTGGTTGTAGATGTGGGGAAGGTTAGCTTTGAAAATATTCTGTGGTGTCTCTGGGCAGAGCACAACATCAACAACCAGAAAATTGCAATTGTGTGATTATCAGGTGGCATGCCAGGGTCTTGTGTCTGCCCTGTCTCTGCAGAGAACTGATTCCCCTGGGGTTTGGTCATTGGTTGTGTATCATACAGTGAGTAGTGCAAAGAAGACACTGACTGAATCCTGCCCCTAACTGGGGCCCTGTTATTTTTGTTTTATTTCATTTGTATTGTATTCCACTGATTATGTAGCCTCCCCTTTTTACAAATTTGTATGGTGTATTAGCTCCCTAATGAGACCGCAGCCAGAGGCTCTCCTGCAGTGTCTTCAGGGATCTGATTTTCTTCATTTATAAGTTACTCCTAAGATAGCCACATAGGTGATTTAAACTATAGAAACCTCAAAATTGCTACTGTAAATGATTTTTCTATTTGATGTGGTTGTTGGTTTCTGTTTCAAACTTGCAGATGTATTAGATGGTGAGCCATAGAGGCACATCTGATGTTTGATTTCACAAGGAGAGAAAGCATTTCACAAGGAGAGAAAGCTCTTCTTGTTGGGAATACCTTCTCATTGTGTTGTTTTGTGGGGGTCTACAGTCCCCTTCCTCCTTGTAAAGGTGAGATATACATTGCAGATCTGTGAATTGCCATAACAAATTTCTACCACCTTTTCTCTTATTCATGTGCCCTCTAATCTACCGCATAGATGAGCTATAGAAGGATACCTTCAAAGAGGGACACTCCTTCAATCCTTCAGAGTCAAATGGTGGTGAGAAAGGAGATCCTGATTAAGTAAGCATGAATGTTTAACCTCAGTGACATCACATAGTGCTCCTTGCTCTTAGGCACTGACAAAGGGAGAAGTATCAGAGAGAGCATCACCACCTGTGTAGCAGGCATAAGAAATGTAAGGTCTGACCACAAAGCTATTGAACAGGATATGTCCCCAGAATTGAGGCTTTTTCCTTTCCCACACCAACAAAAAGTACATGATTCTATGTTTCTGCTTAAGGAGAAATTAATCTTCAATTAATATCTGAGTACAAACAGCTTGTGCTCAATACTTTCAGAATACTTAGAACAAAAAGAGGCAAAATGAAGAAAACAGAAAACAGTAGAGCTGACCCGAGCCCTAAGACAGGAGAGCTGTGTAGCTGTATAGAGGAGAGAGTTTATAATCATATATAGTTTTGCCTCAATCAGCTTCTCTGGCCTTCAGAAAATTAACAACCACCTGCTCCCACCTTGGTTCCTCAGGCTGTAGTTGGCAGGGAAAAATTACCAGAATAAATATTGATTGGAAAGAAATATATACTGAACATGTTTGGTGGTGAGGAAATTCCTGTTGGAAATATTACTAATACAATCTTAACATTTGTTATTGCATGTGGTGTTTATTATCTTTTTCACATCTATCATTTTTCCCTTACTTGTTATCTTGTATGTTCTTGACCTCTTTGTTTCTTAATCAGTCTCAAAATAATTTTCCTATCTTACTCTTTTCAAATACTTTTAAAGTTTATTATTTATACTCTGGTTTATTTTTCCATTACTTTCATGTTTACCACTCTTTCCTTCTAGGTTGATTTTGGTTTATTTTATTGTTCTTTTCTGAATTTCTTAAAATGCATGCCAATTCATACTTTTCCAGTATTTAAAGCTATACATTTCCTCTGAGTATAAGTTTTATACTATAAGTGGCTCCTTAGGCCACTGTCATTGAAGGATGTTAGTGTTTTTGGTAACATGTTTATTTTGGACTTTGTATTTGAGTTGATTATTATAAGCAAAGATGACCTATAAAATCTCTATTATTTAAATATTTTTCTTTTCAAATATATGACATCTCTTCATAAATGAATGTAAAAATGGAGGCACATGCATGCATGTGTGTGCACAGTGACTCCTTCAGAAGTTTGATATTTATAATAACATACTTATAAAGATATGACTACTTAAGGTTAGGATTGCTCCAGAAGAGGCTTATCAAGTTGTCTTTTAATTTAGTTCTCTTCTCTCTATAGAATCTAGTCACATTTTCAAAAAAGCAACTTTCATAAATCCTAAAATTCTTTCTTCCTGATTGATTTTCCTCAGGAGTTGGGCTTCTTTCACTATGTTTCTCTGATAATGAACTGTGTGTACCTTCAAAAAAACTGAAGATTCAAAAATTATGCACCTACGCCTGTGGCCTTAAGTAACTTCATCTTTCTACTGTACAAAACTGGAGTGGCTGATTTTTGGCTGCATCTCTCCAATTCATTGTATCAGCACAAGAAATATAAAGTCATTTAAGGAAGTTGATTTATGAAATCTCTTAATTCAGAAGAGAATCAGGGCTATGTTAGGGTAGGATTAGGTATGGGAACCTGATGGATTATCCTGGATTAAGGATCATTGAACAAAACCCTGAATTTTCTAATGAGGCAACTTCCCCAAAATTCAGACTTTTTTCAGGCTTTGCTTCTGCTACCCATCAGTCTTACACTGAGCAGCTACATGAGAAGTCTTCACTGTAGGTGTGGCCTGGATTAGCTGAGGAACTGGATGAATCTGAGTCTGATGATGTGTTAGGAAATCAACTCCAGCCAGGATACAGGCAGAACTGCTGCCAACTGAATTAGCAACATATAGAATTAGGCTTGGTGATCTAATTATCTAAGTCCTGTATATAATACACGAGTCCCTAGGCCATTAATGTGTATAAATAGTCTCTGCTGTGCAAGTTCAGTCTATAGAAACAAGGGGTTTCCCTTCTTCTCTTAGATCTAACTACTAGAGAATTGTTTGGGCAAGATCTTGACAACTCATTGAACCAGAATCTCTTTCTAGAGAATGGATTCCATCTCTCAGCTTTATCTCTGTCTTCACTCATACTTAATAGACCTCATTTTCCCCAAAGAGACCCATAGGCCTGTATTTCTTGAAGGAAGTTTTGGAATTCGGTTGGTCACTGTGTTGGTGCTAGCTCTCTCTGTTCCTTCTTCCCAGAAACACCAAATAAAACATTTCTCCCAATTAAGGTTATATAGTTTATGGCTACTTGTACATGACTCTAAACTCTATAACATTATATAAAGGAAGCATAAGATGTAGGTAAACTTAAAATCAAAAGAAATTCTGTTGTATTTCAGGTTTAATATCATACTCCCAGATGAAATACTTGACACTGCCTTTTTTGTTTTGTACTGAAATGAGGAGGCCACTGAGAACTGAGAACAGTGAGTGTCTCAGACAATCTGAGGTAATGGAGACAGTGATGCCCTGATATTATTGTATCCCAAATTCAATCTGAACCTGGTCTGAGGAACTTGGTTTCCACTGATCCCATGGCTTGTCACACATATAAAAACTAAGTCTGAGAAGTTTGAACCGCTCTACTTCTGTGTTTGGGTTTTGTGGGGATAAAACATGTAATAAATCTTTGAATTAGGTTTTGTGCCTGTTGATATTTATCATATGCTGTCCCATGTGAGAATCCCACATTAACAAAAGGTTCCTTTCATATCTGCTTGATGGGGAACATGAAAGAAAAATGCTAAGGAAAAGCTGCATTTTAAAATACTATTCACCTTGCACATTTACTTGAAAAAGTGTTCTATTTTCACAGTATATTCTGGTATGTTCATTTGGTGATTTCATGTAATTTTTTATTTTTACTCATCAGACCTGACTAGCAGATTTTAATTATAGAGAATATTTTGATTTATAAAGTATTTATTGCATCTGTCAAAGTGGAAGGAGCATTTGTTGGGAGTGAAAGATAAGACTCCAGACTAGAAATAAATATTAAAGGTTTAATCTAAATGTAGATAAGTTGAGCAAATACCAAAAAATATTCAAGAATGGTGCATAAAATTATATTCAACTTTAATTATAAATATCACTCTAACTGCAAATTCTGTTATTAGTAATATAGTAAATATAATTTATTGAGTATTTACTACATTTCAAGCATTGTGCTAAGCATTTTGTGTGAACTAACCCAATAAAATGTTGTAGTAACTCAATAAAGTAAGTACTATTGTTATG
>PVJX010047522.1:0-11840 GCA_004027295.1 Dolichotis patagonum
GTGATGGCTTGGTTTTAATAAGTTGAAGAAAACTGAAGTTCCATGTGTTTAACACCACAAAGCATCAAAATGTTGCTTTGAGCACTTTCTGAAAATACATGTTTGGTCAAGAAGAATAATAGTGACAATAAGACAAATAAAATGATAGCTATAACAAAACAGTAGAATAAAAATAGCAATGAGGTGGCAGTGATACTAATAATGATGACTAAAGAGTAAAAACCCAAAGAGTGCTCCAAACTTATTCCTCAAACTTGTCAACTTAGGAGTATTTTGTTCACTTTACACACACACACACACACACACACACACACAGACACAAAAGAAACTGAGGTTCAAGGATGTAAAACAGTCACAGACCTATTATTGGAATCCAGGCTTCTCTTACTATTACATTTTTTTTAAAAAATCACTTATCTAAAATAACCTTTTAAAGTGGATTTAGATATTAAAAGGCTTGCATTATTTATGCCCCTGAGAACCATCTGTAATATTATGTCATGTATTTGTTGATGAGTCAGTCTTTTCATCTTCTGTTTAATTTGTGCCATTTGGAAGGAAGGGATAGACCACATTAGTAGATACCTGTTTGTGGAATTTCAGTGTAATACATAGTTTTTAATAAATTTATAGTTGATGAATATTTTCATAAGTCAAGTTTAAACTGTGCTACAAACTTGTAGTCTCAGCTACTACAGAGGCTAAAATAGAAGGATCACTGGGTCCTAGGTGTTCAAGTCCAGCCCAGAAAAAACTGAGTCCTGCTTATCCTGTTTGAGAACGTGAGGTTTTCTCTGTCCACCAGAATCTAATTTCATAATTGGAAGATAATCTGACAGTTACTTAATTTTCTCCTGTTACCAACTCACTCATCTAAAGTCCCCTTTCAGAAAATTAGTGTTATATGCTCATATCCTGCCCACAATATTAATTTATCCCTGTACCTCATATCTCAATATGGAATTTTGTTGATCATGGCCAGCTCTGCGACAGAGTGTTAAAAGAAATCAATTGGAGGAGTGAAAAGAATTTCATAATTCTTTTCCAAGGTCCAAGCATGGACTCATTCCTTACAGTACTTACTCAGTAGCAGATAAAAAGACTTAAACTCTCATCCTGAATCACTCAGGGCTAGTTCATAGCATCAGAAGAAGCTATTGGTTTCTAAAGAGACTTAGTTTCTTATTGTATACTTTTAAGATATTAAGACCTGTTATAATTATTAAAATGATTCACTGGAATAGAAATATCTTAGAAAATAAATTTCCAGTGCATCATATGCTCTTTCTTTCATATGTTTATTGAGAAATAAAATAAAGGCTATGCAAGAATAAATGTTTAACAGGAAAGTAAAATTTTCTCAAAAATATTTATTCCTTTTCTCTTTGTATCCAAAAGTATAAGAAGATAGAGTCTGAGTCTTGGGCTTTATTCAAAACATGTCTGAGAGCCTGCAGGGACTGCTTAGGATCAAAATAATCAGGAAACTGTAGGAATGCTTTATAAATTTTATCCCTATACTGAATATCGAAATGCATTGTGAATCTTAATTTGAGACATTTTTGCCAATAACTATCATCTTGTGAGAATACACATCACTGTTTCACAATGTTTAAAAATATAATTATGGTTTAGAAATATATCATTAATAAATCAGTAGGTTAAAATCATTTTTATAAATGAGGTTTGGAAGAAAGAATGAAGTAGTCACAGTTTTTTAACACTAGTAATTTTATGTCTAGATATTATATAGAAACCTAAGCTGGGTCTCATTATTGCACAGTTGATTTACTTGTTATCTATGCTACCCAATTCACTGAAAAATATTTAGAAGAAGCTGTCATGGCCCAGTCTATTCTTATAATATAGTAGACCCTGTAAACATCAATAGTTTGCAGTTGCTATTAATTATGCATCGATTTTACAGAGATTGTCAAATTTTTCATAGTGAGAACACCACTCTTTCAGAATCACTAAAGAAAGTCATATTATCTGATAACTATTTTTTTCTCTTCTGGAGAAAGAAAACCAGACTTTGATATCAGAATCAAAAGAAGTTTTTCTCAGCGAACCATTTTATTTGCACAAAATATTTTGCTTAAATGAAAAAAAAATGGATTTTAAAAATTATTGGATTAGCTTTCTGAAATATGAGAACTAGTAATACTGGTTATATGTACTTTAACTGCACTACAAAAAGTAACAACATTTCTAGAACCAAATTAGTAACGATTATTGTTTAAAGATAAGTAAAATATTTTTTACAAGAGCCTTACAAACATTTAAATAACTTGCTATAAAACCTGAAAAAAAAACTTGTCTCTGAATTTTGTGCAATAATCAATTCTATCACAAGCAATTCGATTTTTTATCTTAATTTAAAAAGAAAAATTGAGATTTTAGGTGACTTACTAATTTCTCAGTGTCTTCATCAATAAAACAGGATTCCACTTTAGATTTTTGTGATATGCAGGAGATAAGACAATGGTTGTCTGCAAACTTTAACATAGAAAACACTAGATAACGATCCTATAGTTTAAGTAAACTCATTTTGTAGACTAATGTTTTGAAAGCTTTGGGGTAAAATCTTATAGAAATTATATCTTTAGGATCATTAATAAATAATTACCTTTCAGGATAGAAATGTACTAACCATATAAAAAAGATCATATTTATAGTCATCTTTAAATTAGCATATGAAAATTAATAATTAGTATTGCAAGATATTTTGTGATTTATAAAAGTCTCATTTTCAATATTTCCCCTGATTTCAACAACAGCTGTGAAAAATTATTATTACTTACTAACACTATTTTATTGATGAATAATTAAAATCTATAATAACTGACTAATCCAAACATATGGAGATATTACCTGAATCCAAAACTTCACATTCTATTTGTAAACACTACTGAAAGGATCTCAATTACCATGTAATTCTCAGTATATGTGCTGCCAAATCAGGTACAACACCCTAATTGTTTGGTTTTTTTTTTTTGTACCGGGGATCAAACTCATGACCTCGAGCTTCCCAGGCAAGCACTTAAGCCACTGAGCTAAATCCCCAGCCCAACACACCCTAATTCTTGAAGTGTTCTGTTTTGCAAATGTCCCCAAATCGAGCATGTGCGTAGTAGACAGCGAAGAAAAGCCAATATAGGTCAGACTGAATCACTCTCCTGAAATACCCCGGATATGGTTAGTCACATAAAGGTATCATATCCTATGTATTGGCAAGATATGATCAATTAGTATGAATTAAAGCCTAAGGAATATAATAATGAGCAGAAACTTTTTTGAAATATCTTCAGTCTTGTGAAGATGATAAACAAACTGGAAAGCTGATCTTGGTCAAGAATCTGAAAATGACATAGAGACAAGACTGACTTTTTGAAATAAGATCAATTGGAGACACTGAACTGGGATGAAGCCCACGTGACCAATACAATCACAACTCCCACTGGTTGCCTGGGAGTGCATTTTGGGTCAGAGTTGCTAAATTAAAGTATCAGATCAATACAGAAACCAGACTTTTTTTTTAGAAGACTTTGATCTTAAAAGAAACAAATATAGAAAAATGCTTCACACAAATATATATACACACATATGTTCATAACAATGCTTCCCTTCACTTTACCTGTGAGATCTTTGCACTTTAAAAAATATCATGAGACTTGAACTTGTAAAGTACTTCTCAAGCAAAGAACAGAAACAGTTGAAAATTTATATATTTATTTCAAAACCGAAAGTGAATTCCCATTTCATTTCACACATGCACATACACACATGATATAAAAATATGAACCAAAAATAACTATGTTTCTTGAATAAAATCCCTTATTACATGAAAAATAGCCTTAGAAAGGTGTTACCCTGACTTCTGAGGACAAATTAAGAATTTATTTCTTTCACCTAAGTGAAACCTTTAGGAGTGTTACATAAGAGGAATGATGTGACCAGGTGTTCATTTCAGAAAAGACGTGAGCTGACATGGTTTAATCGTGCATGCTATGGGAGCACATCTTCAGATATTAAGAGTGAGAATAAATACCAGTGGCTGCATTCTCTGTGTATGTGCACCTCTCTGTATCTGTCTGGCTCTCTCTGTCTCTGTCTGTTTGTCTCTCTCTCAGTCTGTCTTCTGTCTTTCTTTCTCAATCTGTCTGTCTGACTTTCTGTCTGTTTTTCTCTCTCAGTGGTACTGGCAATTGAACCCAGACCCTGCACAAAGGTTGTTCAGCTCAAGATGCTACAAGGCATGTGTCCAAATGTAAGGTTTCCCCTATATATTCGTAGAATGCTTTGGAGAGCTAAATGAAATGAGATGAAAGAACACAGGATTCCCCACTTCTGTGATCAAATTGCTTAGCTAGGTAAATACTAGTAGCATTTACAGGCAAAATGAAGGACAAAGGAAGCCAGGTGGGCTGGAATGTAGGTGCAAAGGCACAGGGAACAAACTCCAGAGACGCTATCCCAGTATGGTGGAGAGGAGGAGGTGGAGGCAGGATGATGCATGAGACAAAGTTCCAGTTCTCTAAAAAATGCTTTGTGTATCATCACCATTCACTTGAAAAACACAAATCCAATGATAGAATTATTATGCATTTCCAGCTGGCAATTATAGGGCTCTACATCTGAAGAGCAAGGACCTCAGATTGCCAAGCTCTGTGCTATTGCACTGCTTACTTTGCTAAGTTTGTTTGGTAACAAAGTGTTCAGCAATGCTCAATAGAGTTATATGCTTTCTCCAACTTGGGAAAGTTGTCCGTGTACTGCTACTTACAAATGGCTTCCTATGCCTATCCAAGGTGACTCACCAAAGTCCAATGGATGCTAATTATTGCACATGCATTACAGCTAAAAATTGAACACATTTCTAGCAATCCTACCTCTAGGAAGAAGACATTGAATATTTACTAAATACCATTTATGGTTATAGGTTACTATAGTATCATCCCACTGATGTTACAGTACCCCCAATTAACCACTGAATAATTCAAGGACTGTTGATGTACCAGAAAGTACGTATTAAATTTCTACTACATATTGGTCTTTGTGTTGAACACTGATGATAAGTTAGAAGTAATTTGTACCTTTGCTGTTGTGGGTATATGATTTAATTTATCTTCAAAACAATATGGAGTCGGTATTTTATGTTAATTTTTAGATAATTAAAGATTAAATGTTTTGTCTTATTTCTTAAACATACAATCATCAGAGGTAAGATTTGAACTTTGGTTTCTGACTCACAGTTGAAGCTTTCCTTTGCATATTATTGTGCTTCTATCGAGAAAAAACAAATCCTGTTTTTTGAGTACTAATCAGGGTACTAGCTATTTGAGCAATTTCTGCAGGTACAGTCATGTGCATCAGTTTTATATGACTCTGCAGCATGACAAGCAGAAAGGACATAGAAATGTGGGATTTCCATGTGACTGGCTTCTTTATGTGTCTCTCTCATTGAGACCATTATCTCACTGGCCTTCGGTTACTAGTAATTTTCACTTTTGATGTGTGCATCTCTCAATCTGAATTAACAGATCCTTTGGCCAACCCTGTTTATATAATACATATATTCTTTTATTTTCACATATGTGTTTGACACTTTTCCCACACTAGCATATAAAGAAATATGAGACTGTTGGTGTAGAAACAGGAAGTGTATGTAACTGAGTGTCTCTATCATACAATGTACTCTGTTCATAAACAATTAAAACCTAGCAACCATTCTAAAAAAATTTTTACTATACTATTTCCATTTCACCCGAAGATCACAGGTTCAGAAAAATATATGTAAGAACACTGATTTTTTTTTTGTTTTTTAAGCATCTACTTTTTAATATCAGGTATGATGTTAAGGAACAGGAAATGATAAATAAGAACTTAAGCCAATGAGCAACAGATGGGACACAAAACTGATATCCAAGTTCCACGCTACTTCTACAAGGATAGGTACAATTATTTTTAAAAAATTATACCATTCAATGTTGTACTGTTATTGACATGCTAATGTGCTGTGAGTTTAGTTATTGTTTCCCAAATCTTCTATATTAACAAGTTAATTGTTGAGTTTTCTGATGATAAATTAAGACTTAACTAACACAGACAATGGAGTTGAACAGTTTTCTTAATGTGGGGGATACACTGCCTGCATTTGTATCTGGATGTCCCTGACTATCACGAATTGCCAATGGCAGTCCTATCATTAGTTTGATGACAGTGTTGTCCCTTTACATTTATTCTACTCTGTGGCCAGAGTCCATTCCCCAGTCCCAGACAATTGTCTCTGAGATTTATTCTGTTAATGATTAGGGAATATAAGATGAGGAGTATGACTGGGTTCTTTTAAAATCACAGACTTTCAACAGAGGGAAATTGGTGTTCTGCACAAAATTTATGTTTCACTTTTGCAAAGGCAAAAACAGCCTGAGACTAAGGGAAATTTTTTTCAGACGTGCATTGACTAGTAGCAGAGCCACAGCTAAATACTGAATCTCTTTGCTGCTGTATAAACTCACGTCAAGCATCTAGCCATGAAAACTTGGTGTGGTGTACTCCGGGTCTTTTAATCTGCAAGGCTATGATTATACTCCTGATTGGATAATAATTTGTAATTTGTAAAGTTTTTTGATTTGTGCAGCAATTTTGGAATGTGTTTATTGAAATAACTATCCTTTCTATTTTATAGACATGTAAGCAGACTTAGTGACTTCCATATGTGCAGTTAGAGGCATCTGTAAGGTGCTAAGAGTGTCTCACTCCTGCACTCCACGTTTTTTACCTGTACCTCATTTCAGCATTCCATGTTCCTTCTCCAAATGAGAATTTTAAATAATCAGTAAAATTCCAGGATTTTACTCAGAATCATCTAAACAGTTCTTCTAGAGTGGTCATTACAATACAGGGGTGTTCTGAAACTACAGTGAATATTTACAAAAAAATTATTACACACATTTCTATTCACTTAACTCAGAATATTCCTCCTTACTAAGAATAGATTTATCTTGTTCTTGCCAATTTCTGAAGCAGTTATGGAAGTCTCTTGCACATCTTTACATAGTGTGATATAAAATATGATGAATGCCGCTGCTGTGAGCCTTCCAACAGGAAGCTAGGAGAATAAAAAAATATTATGTTCTGTTGTTGTTTACTTTATTCACTGGATGCAGCACCATGTGACTTATGGTTTTTCCCCAAAATCAAAATATCCATGAAATATAAATATTTTGATTTGATTCCAGACATCAGAGCAAACTTAAATATACAACTAAAGACACTTGTGAAACAGAACTTTCAGAACTGTTGCAGAAAGTAGAACAGACAAAGGAATATGCATGTTATAAGTGAGGGAGATTAATGGTGGTTTGTGTTGCTCTGTGATACATTTTTTCTTCAGATATACACTCTTTTGTGATCATACCTCACAGCTGACAGAACAAGATAAGAGTTGGGAAGATCTTGCTTCCAAAGGTATTTCTGTCAATTCTTGCTGTACATTTAGGAATAATTCGCTTAACATTTTCAAACTTCAAATTCACAAATATAAAATTATAACAACTGCATGTCTAATTCATAAGGCTGGTGGTAGTTTCAAGTGGTAAAATGCCAGTGAATCTTGTAAATCATAGAATGTTTTGCCTTTTAGACTGAGGAAATTTTGAAATGTTCAAACATGGGAAATCTCAGTAACTGATGACAATTTTAATGCTTCTACTTCTGGATTAACTTTGGCATATCTTTTTCTCTCCAAGATTTTATTTAATGGCTTCATTTTATTACTCTCAAAGCATTTAATATCTGAGAAGAAACAAAAAAGGACATAGAAAGATGGAATTCAATACTATTATGGATCTCCCTATAGTTATAATTACTTCAAATACAAAATAACTAACTACAATGCCACCTCAGCTATTAAATGTTAATATCAACATTTTAAAAGTTAAACATAAATTTATAATGTTGATTTAATAATATTAATATATCTTTCTTACAAATCAAAGACTGATTTAAAGGAAGTGACACAAGAAAGGAATAACATTATTATCACAGTCCTTGTGCTTCTGCACAAAGAAAATAATCAAATGAAGAACAAATCCATGTAACATTTATAACTGACATGCATTTATCTATGTAAATAAGTCAAGTTCCTTAGATGCTATCAAAATTATTTTAAATATAATTATTACTGTCAAACTAACAATCTCATTGGTGATAAAAAATTCTCATTCAAAATCGACTAAAAAAATTCATTTATGTATCCAACTGACAAAGGATTGATTATATTGTTTGCAAGCCACTGTGCAAATCTAGAAGTCACCTGCAGTGAAAAATGACGAGAAGAGATATTTGATAAGCCATATGATATTTACCACACAGGATACTGTATTGTTGCTAAACAAAGGGGACAGTAACTTAACATGCTTGCGAAGGAAGGGAGGAGTTCACAAAGTAGAAGGCATTTGAGTTAGTTCTAGAGAAATTATTATCATCACCCAATAAGTAAGAGGGAACAAAAGCATTCAAGGATAAAGTATGTAAACTCAGGGAAACATATACAAGAAACACTGTTAGTAGGTTCTGCTATCTATTGATTTTTAGAATCCTCATTCCTCTTAATTTGTTTGGGAAAGCATCTTCATCTTTTGAGACGCAGTGTAGTTCAGCTATTAATCTTTTACCCTTAATTTGGGCTTAATGTTTATTTTGTTCACACTCTATAACTAATACCATCACATTACTTTACTCACTTTTGTCTTGCCATCTTATTGGCATCTCAGATGAAATGATTACCCCAGTCACTTTTATTCCCTTATTTGTGCCACACTATTGCTGGTACGCAGCATTATTTCAAATATGTATTAAGTCATGTTTGGAGAGAATATGTGTAGCAATCTTTTTTTATACATTAGAGGTAGGTATTTTTATTCTCAAATTAAAAGTTTCATTCTCAGAGCTGTGATATAGTTCAGTGGCACAGGACCTGCTTGGCAAGTGCAAGACCCTGAGTATGATTCCAGGTACTAAATAAATAAATAAATAAATAACAGGCTAAAAATGCAAGTCACATGGAAGATGCTTACAATGCAAGGAACGAAAGAGGTTTTTTTTTTAATTAAAAGTTTAATTCTCATAGTATGGGCATATTATCAACAAACATTTTTCAATCTGGGAGGGAAAAAAGAATATTTTTTTCTTAGATTCTCTGAAGGTTTGTTTTAACCAGTAACAGAAATAACCCTGTCGGGACAAGAGAACAACTCAATTAATTTTCTCAAAACAAGTCAGGAGAATCCACAAAATTGTATCCTTTCAAATGTATTTCAGTTTTCTCCTGCCAACTTGCCTCAAAATTTTAAAATTATTGCCTTCACATTTTATAGTTACTGTTAGTTTATACTTACTGCTTCTTTTATAGGAGTATTTTCTACTCATTTATATCATTTTACAGTTCAAGATAACTGAACAGTTGTAAAATTGGTTCCTATTGATAAAAAGCAGTAATCTTATCCTTAAACTTTACCATCAGTTATAAATGCAGCAACAAAATTTCTGTATCTTTGGATACGGATAGTGTACTCTTTTTATTTCTATCAGGATGAAATCCACATTCTTTGATATAGTAACAAGAAGAACATAATATCAGAAAGGTTAAGAATCACTGTTCTACAGCAGTGTTATAGTCTCTTGTGAAGAGTGTGACAGCTCAGATACACGAATTTTCAAGTCCTTAGTTAAATATTTATCGAATATCCACTATCAAATTCATATTGTGAAGTAAAAGAAAAGAATAATGAAATTTCAGTTACCCACCTTTCCTTTGCTATAAAGGACAAAGAGATATTCAAAGTTCACTTTCATATTTGTAAATATTTGATAAGGCGGAGGGACCAGATAACACGTTACCTGAGTACCTTCTCCGTCTTAATCTTAGTGACTAACACTTCTCTTACAATGCCATGTATTTAAAACTACCTATAAATGATAGCATTCACATTTTCTTTGGAACTAAGAGGCTGAGAATCTAACAAAGTTGTCTTATATCAAGAAGATATTAAAGGAAAAGCAAGAATTACCTCTGGTGCTCCAAATCCTGAGGCTGTCAGTGTTTGTAAATCAATTATTGGGAATACAGCTTTGCTTTTTCATTTATTGACTCTCTGTGACTACTTTAGCACTGAAATAGCTGATTTGAATAGTTTTAAAAGAGATCATATGGACAAAGAGCCTCAAAATGTTTGCTAACTAGGCAAACAATGAAAGAAATCACTAAACTCTACTCTAAATCATTAAACAGTGCAGCACAATGTAATGTTCCCATGTTTATGCATAAGGCAGCAGAATACTCAAAATATCAAAATGTAAGACTTTTAGTCCTTTCTTAAAGGAATCTACATGTGTTACATATACTGACACATGAGAGTCCTTTGTGTATATTAACAGAGTCCTCAGCAGAGTCCTTTGTGTATATTAAAGCTAAGTTTTTTACTTCCCAATGATGGAATATTATTTGGCACTGAAAAGACATTTACTTGCAAGCCACAAAAAGATGTTAATGAAGCATAAATCCATAATATTGAATTTTTTAAAAGTATATGATGACATTTGCATATTGATATTGCAATTATTTCTCATTCTGGAAAAATCACTCTAAGATTACAGTAAAAACATCAGTGGTTGCTACAGGAAGAAGAGAAGAGTGATTTGAGGAACAGATCGTATTGTCAAAGTTCTTTTATTAATACATGTTTTCCGTGCATGATTGCATTTCTTGTGAGGAGATGGTACATATGCACAGAACATGCTAATTTGTTTATTAATCCTCTATTCCTCCCCTTCCTCCTCTGCCCTCTCTTCCTCCATCTCTTGATCTATTTCCCATTTGTGAAAGATCTAGCTCCCTACTTCCAATTATCTAGCCTTCATTTTGCCTTTTATTTATAATTTTAGGTTTTTCCTATAAGAGGAACCATGAGATATTTAAGCTTGTGTGTCTGATTTATTTCACTTAACAATATTGTTTCAAGGTGAATCCAATTAGTACAAATGCCTTGCACTTCTCCTCCTTTGTGGCACAGTGGTGCTCTACTGTGTAAGAATGCCATATTTTGTCTGAACATTCATCTGTTGTTGGACATATAAGCCACTAACAATATTCAGCTACTAAACTGTGCTGCTAGATACATGAGAATTATGTATCCCTGGAATAGTAAAAAATGAATACAGTGTATATTGCTATGATGGTGGATATTACATGTTTGTTAAGCTAATATGTAACATTGAGATTACTTTTTTAAGAAAATATAATTTCATTGTATGTATGCACCAAAATTTTTATTCATTCTTCTGTAGGTGGACATTCTTAACATAGAACTAGACAGTGTTCCAGCATAGGACAGCCATGTGTCTGATTTCCAGGCAGTGAGATCTGAAAAGGTGCAATATGTGTCACTTGTGGGTCATCTGTGAAGCAGACTTGCTTTCTGCCTTCTAAACTATTAACTCTATCATACAGGTGTAATGATGACAAGACCATCAAACATGGAGCAGCCAAGAGGAGACGCATCTTCTAAATGGAGGGAACTGCCTACAGACTGGGAACATCCCCATCTCACTTCTGTTTGAGGCAATATGCATTTGGGTATATTTATTACTGCAGAATACCCTCTATTAACTAATGTAGGAATTAGTACAGTGAAGTAAGGTGTGTCTTCATTACTTTCTTGATGCTGGGACAAAATACCTGACCCCCAAGAGGTAAAGGAGGAAAGGTTTATTTTGGCTCATGGTTTACAGAGGTTTCAGTCCATAGTCAGCTGGCTTTAAGGCAGGGCAGCACG